>SJYC01139766.1:0-10910 GCA_006408675.1 Madoqua kirkii | reverse complement strand
GGCATTGGGGGCAGGAGGAAAAGGAGATAACAGAGGATGAGATGGCTGGATGGCATCACTGACTCGATGGATGTGAATCTGAGTGAATTCTGGGAGATAGTGATGGACAGGGAGTCCTGGCGTGCTGCGATTCATGGGGTCACAAAGAGTCGGACACGAGTGACCAAATGAACTGTACTGAATGATGGTGCAGTATAATTAGCTGATTGGAGGGAAGAATAACCCCTCCATCCCTAAACTTATGGTAGAACAATTTTCAAAATTGTCTCTTTCCCCCTGCTTCCTATATGGATGCAAGCATTGGACAATAAACAATTCTGAGTGTTGAAGAATTGATGCATTCAAACTGTGGTGCTAGAGAAGATGCTTGAAAGTCCCTTGGACTGCAGGGAAATCAAACCAGTCAATCCTTCCATCCCTAAACTTATGGTAGAACAATTTTCAAAATTGTCTCTTTCCCCCTGCTTCCTATATGGATGCAAGCATTGGACAATAAACAATTCTGAGTGTTGAAGAATTGATGCATTCAAACTGTGGTGCTAGAGAAGATGCTTGAAAGTCCCTTGGACTGCAGGGAAATCAAACCAGTCAATCCTAAAGGAAATCAATCTTGAATATTCATTGGAAGGGTTGATGCTGAAGGTGAATCTCCAATACTTTGGCCACCTGATGAGAAGAGTTGACTCAGTGGAAAAGACCCTGATACTGGGAAGGATTGAAGGCAGGATCAGAAAGGGGCGACAGAGGATGAGATGGTTGAATGGCATCACTGATTCAATGAACATGAGTTTGAACAAACTCCAGAAGACAGTGGAGGATGGGAAAGCCTGGTGTGCTGCAATCCATGGGGTCACAAAGAGTCAGACAAGACTTAGTGACTGAAAAACAACAATTGATTCTTTTAAATAAACTGGTTTTTCAAAGGCTCCTTTAGCTCTAATTTTGATATCTTTCTTTTTGCCTTTATAAAAACTTCTAGAAATGTTATTGCTCTCAAGATCTTGATGACTTTATAAAAGTCTGAGTACATTACTCCCCAAACCAAGAAACTTAAGACTGATGTGGTTTCTGAGACCATGTCATATAATATTTAAGGGATAGTGTTTATGAGGCTGCCTATGTTTTGATTTTCAAATATTGTTAACTGAAAAACTTAGCTTAAAAGTGGGATGAGGGGGCTTCTGCTTCCTGCCATGATCGTGAACTAGGATAATCTACTGGATCAAAATCAAACCTGGGGAATCTACAGAAGTTAGAGAGAACCAAGAAACCATGAAGGACTTCAAGCCAGATTGAAACCTGCCTTGAACTGGTATGCCGTGTCACACGCGCCATGTGTGTGTGTGTGTGTGTGTGTGTGTGTGTGTGTGTGTGTGTGTGTGGTGTTTATGCAGCAGAGAAATGCTTAGTTAGAAGAAAGATCCTCCCAACATTGCCTTAAGAGAACCCCCCTGCCCTTTCACTTCAGAGATCAGTGGCAATGGTGGCCCTGGTCACTGATGTCTGTGTTCATGGGTAACATCTGGGCAACATTAAGTCCTATTGAGCTAAAGAATACATAAAACAGATGAAGCCCAAGAAGCCATCGTTTGAAATTCAGCCCAAGAGTACCAAGGTCATAACAAGGTACTCAGAAGCTTATTTGTACAGATTCTCATTAGCCACAGAAGGGACAATCTGAACATCAAGAAGGATCATAATTACAATATAGATTTAAATGTATCATTTGTTTGATGACTTTGTAGTGACAAGAAAAATTAACTAGTCATCTTTGAGGGATGGTGGGGGACCAATTAATCATTTTTGAAAACTGTATTATAAGTAAAAAGAAAGAAAAAATCAAGCATTCATCCTCTCTTTGCAAATCAAATTGCACTCAAGCTAACCAATGAGCTGATACTGGAAGTTTCCCTTCAAAAGACTATTCAAGCTGAAGACAAAAGAAATGACAAAGTTGGAAGACTTTCTCTTTAAAAATCCTAAAGAATAAGAAAATCTAAGCAATGATCATTAGTAATTAGTAACATCACAAACAGAGAGCTAGACTAGATGTTAAGTGCCTCCCAATGGACATATACAGTGAAATAGTCCTGCCAGAAAATCAGCTTGAAATCTGATTAGAACTTTAGATTCAAATACAAAAAGCAAGAAATAGGGGTGATGAATGAACATATTGGGAGAAGGAAATAGTATTCTTGCCTGGAGAATTCCAAAGACAGAGGAGTCTGGAAGATTACAGTCCACGGAGTCACAAAGAGTTGGATATGACTAAGTGACTAGCACTACTACACTAATGAACATATCAAGTGACAACAGAGGAATTCAGACAACAAAATATAGACTGTGGAAGTGCTACAGGACATCAATTTCTTCAACAAGTAAACTGCAACTGAAAAAAAAAGAGAGATGGAAGAATCTATGCATTAAAAGAGTTTTAAGAGACAAGTGAATCAATAATAGTTATAATCAAAGGAGATAATTATGTCAATTTGAACTCTGCTTCAGTTCAGTTCAGTCGCTCAGTCGTGTCTAACTCTTTGCGACTCCATGAATCGCAGCACACCAGGACTCCCTGTCCATCACCAACTCCCGGAGTTCACTCAGACTCATGTCCATCTAGTCCGTGATGTCATCCAGCCACCTCATTCTCAGTCATCCCTTTCTCCTTCGGCCCTGAATCCCTCCCAGCATCAGGGTCTTTTCCAATGAGTCAACTCTTCGCATGAGGTGGCCAAAGTACTGGAGTTTCAGCATCAGCATCTGTCTTTCCAATGAACACCCAGGACTGATCTCCTTTAGGATGGACTGGTTGGATCTCCTTTCAGTCCAAGGGACTCTCAAGAGTCTTCTCCAACACCACAGTTCAAAAGCATCAATTCTTCAGCACTCAGCTTTCTTCAGAGCCCAACTCTCACATGCATACATTACCAATGGAAAAACCACAGCCTTGACTAGACAGACCTTTGTTGGCAAAGTAATGTCTCTGCTTTTCAATATGCTATCTAGGTTGGTCATAACTTTCCTTTCAAGTAGTGTCTTTTAATTTCATGGCTGCAATCACCATCTGCAGTGATTTTGGAGCCCCCCAAAATAAAGTCTGACACTGTGTCCACTGTTTCCCATCTATTTGCCATGAAGTGATGGGACCAGATGCCACGATCTTCGTTTTCTGAATGTTGAGCTTTAAGCCAACTTTTTTACTCTCCTCTTTCACCTTCATCAAGAGGCTTTTTAGTTCCTCTTCACTTTCTACCATAAGGGTAGTGTAATCTGCATATCTGAGGTTATTGATATTTCTCCTGGCAATCTTGATTCTAGCTTGTGCTTCTTCCAGCCCAGCGTTTCTCATGATGTACTCTGCCTAGAAGTTAAATAAGCAGGGTGACAATATATAGCCTTGATGTACTCCGTTTCCTATTTGGAACCAGTCCGTTGTTCCATGTCCAGTTCTAACTGTTGCTTCCTGACCTGCATATAGGTTTCTCAAGAGGTGGGTCAGATGGTCTGGTATTCCCATCTCTCTCAGAATTTTCCATAGCTTCTTGTGATCCACACAGTCAAAGGCTTTGGCATAATCAATAAAGCAGAAATAGATGATTTTCTGGAACTCTCCTGCTTTTTCAATGATCCAGTGGATGTTGGCAGTTTGATCTCTGATTCCTCTGCCTTTTGTAAAACCAGCTTGAACATCTGGAATTTCATGGTTCATGTACTGCTGAAGCCTGGCTTGGAGAATTTTGAGCATTACTTTACTAGCATGTGAGATGAGTGCAAGTGTGCGGTAGTTTGAGCATTCTTTGGCATTGTCTTTCTTTGAGATTGGAATGAAAACTGACCTTTTCTAGTCCTGTGGCCACTACTGAGTTTTCCAAATTTGCTGGCATATTGAGTGCAGCACTTTCACAGCATCATCTTTCAGGATTTGGAATAGCTCAACTGGAATTCCATCACCTCCACTAGCTTTGTTCATAGTGATGCTTTCTAAGGGCCACTTGACTTCACATTTCAAGATGTCTGGCTCTAGATGAGTGACCACATCATCGTGATTATCTGGGTCGTGAAGATCTTTTTTGTACAGTTCTTCCGTGTATTCTTGTCACCTCTTCTTAATATCTTCTGCTTCTGTTAGGTTCATACTATTTCTGTCCTTTATGGAGCCCATCTTTGCATGAAATGTTCCCCTTGGTATCTCTAATTTTCTTGAAGAGATCTCTAGTCTTTCTCATTCTGTTGTTTTCCTCTATTTTCTTTGCACTGATTGCTAAGGAAGCCTTTCTTATCTCTTCTTGCTATTCTTTGGAATTCTGCATTCAAATGTATATATCTTTCCTTTTCTCCTTTGCTTTTTGTTTCCCTTCTTTCACAGCTATTTTAAGGCCTCCTCAGACAGCCATTTTTCTTTTTTGCATTTCTTTTTCTTAGGGATGGTCTTGATTCCTGTCTCCTGTACAATGTAGCGAACTTCCATCCATGTTTTATCAGGCACTCAGAAATCCATTTCTCACTTCCACTTTATAGTCTTAAGCAATTTGATTTAGGTCATACCTGAATGGTCTAGTCTCCAGACATAGGAAATTCCAAGGGTTTAGGAGCTCTGTGCCAGAAATAATGCAAAGACCAAATCTATATATATTCCACATTATACATCACAATATCATGTGGTCATTGGTGAAAAAATGCATATGGAGGAGGATGAAAAAACTGTACAATGATTAATTATACAGATCAAGTCATATTTGTAAAATAGGTAGATGTCCACATTCTTAACATATGCTTTTTTTTTTTAAGAGTTTCAATTGTTAGAATATGAAAGGATAACATGGATTTCTGCATAGACTGTGAAAGAATTTTTGATTTTGCAATAATGGCCTAGCTTTCAAATACCTTCTTCCTACAGATATAAGTACACAAATGTTCATAATGAAATCTAATACTGTTACTTTCCTATGCTTTACAAGTTTTATGAGTGCACCTTATAGGAACCTGATGAAGTAGAAACCATTATTATTCTCATTCTTATGATGAAGAAATAGAGGCACAGAATGTGTAAGTAGATGAGCTACTCTTAGAATAAGACTAAGTCCTTTGTTCATACTCTTAAGTACATGCAAAAGGAAGGAGAAGGTATTCCAAAAAGGGAATAGTAAGTGCAAAATTCCTAATCTGGGAGGAAAGCTGGTGCGTTCTAGGAGCAGTGGGGAGGGCCATGTGATTAGGTGAAGTGATAAGCAAGAAGTGGGTAGTCAGTTGAGACTGGAAAGGAGGCTGGAGGCAAGTAACCCAAGGCTTTAAAGATCCTGGTTAAAGAATTGGATGTTGTTTCCAGAACAACAGCAGGTAGCAAATAATCTATTATAAAATATCACTCTTGCAGTTTTTTGGGAAATGGGCTGGCACTTGTGTGTGTGTGTTGGGGGATCTGTGTGCGTATGAATAAACTTTTACAGAAACAAAGCCACATCCATTTATTCACATGTTTTCTGTGGCTGTTTCCATGTTGTAATAACCAAGGTGAGTACCTGCTACAAAGACTTACGGCCCTGAAAGCCTAAAATACTGGCTGGCTCTTTAGAGTAAAAGTTTGCTAACTCTTGGATTAGAAGATGAAGTTGAAGAGACCATTTAAAAGGCTATTTTATTCTTCTAGTAATCAGCTGATATGGGAAGATTGTGGAAATGAAGAGAGTAACAAAGAATATTTTGAAGGTATAGTCTTTATCAGCAGTTCTTACAGTTTAATCTAAGAACTCATAGGGAATGTGCTAGAAATGTAGTTGTTTGGGCATCACAACTAGAGATTTAATTAAATTTGGGGGAAGGCAGTGTCAGAGAGGGGCTTCCCTGGTGACTCAGACAACAGAGAATATTCCTGTAATTCAGGAGACCCAGGTTTGATCCCTGCGTTGGGAAGATCCTCTGGAGAAGGGCATGGCAACCCACTCCAGTACTCTTGCCTGGAAAATCCCATGGACGGTTATCAGAGAGTAGGATCCTGCTGTTAGCGTTTCTAACCAGCTCCCCAGCACATGAGTTCTCTAACCCCATTTTAAAAGCTATTTGTGTAGATGGGGATTGGAAGTGGGAGCAAGTGTTGAGAGAAGGGCAGGATCAAGAGTGACATCACAGTTTGAGGCTTGAGGACAAGAGAAACATGATGGTGGCTTTTAGTGAAACTGGGAAGATACCGTTTTGGAGGAGGGAACAAAAAGTGACCCCTCGCCCCCAACGGACAAGGTATTTGAGACTGAAAAATGAGACAGGCAAATCCAGACAATCAGTAAATCAGTTTATTAAGGGTAACGTACTCATAGGGTAAGATCAAACACATGAGATCTGGAAGCCTTCACAGCTATACTCTGCACCACCGAGGGGATGATTTTATAGTTAACCTAGGGCTTGGGGGTACATGCTTGGAGACAGAAAGTGCTTTCCTTAGTCAAGATTTGTGAATGAGTAACTAGTCTCATACTGTTCATGGGGTTCTTTAGACAAGAACACAGGAGTTGCCATTTCCTCCTCCCAGTAGATCACATTTTGTCAGAATTCTTCACTCTGACCTGTCCATCTTGGGTATCCCTGCATGGCATGGCTCATAGCTTCATTGAGTTACAAAAACCTCTTCACTATGACAAGGCTGTGATCCACAAAGGAGATTTTTCCAGTAGTCATGTATGGATGTGACATTTGGACCGTAAAGAAGGTTGAGTGCCAAAGAATCGATGCTTTCAAATTGTGGTGCTCGGGAAGACTCTTGACAGTCCCTTGGACTTCAAGGAGATCAAACCAGTCAATCCTAAAGGAAATCAACCCTGAATATTCATTGGAAGTACTACTGCTGAAGAAGAATCTCCAATACTTTGACCACCTGATGCAAAAAGCCAACTCATTGAAAAGAACTTTATGTTAGGAAAGACTGAAGGCAAAAGGAGAAGATAGTTAGGTAGCATCACTGACTCAATGGACATGAATTTGAGCAAACTCCAGGAGATAGAGGAGGACAGAGGAGCCTGTTGTGCTGTGGTCCATGAGGTCACAAAGAGTCAGACACAACTTAATGAGTGAACAACAACAAAATATTCTCGTGGTTGTTGGAAATATGTCAGCAGAGGTCTTCATCACTGTTTGGAGACTACCAGAGACTAGAGGCCACGTGGTCCTATGGTCACCATACAATATCTGTTAGCTACAGAGCCCTTGATGACAGAGAAGAGATTTACTACACAGTATAGCCCTAGATTGGAGAAGGCAATGGCAACCCACTCCAGTACTCTTGATTAGAAAATCCCATGGATGGAGAAGCCTTGTAGGCTGCAGTCCATGAGGTTGCCAAGAGTCGGACACTACTAAGCAACTTCACTGTCACTTTTCACTTTCATGCATTGGAGAAGGAAATGGCAACCAACTCCAGTGTTCTTGCCTGGAGAATCCCAGGGACAGGGGAGCCTGGTGGGCTGCCATCTATGGGGTTGCACAGAGTCGGACAGGACTGAAGCAACTTAGCAGCAGCAATAGCAGAAGCATAGCCCTAGATGTGGTCAGTGGAAGGACAGGAGGAATTGGATGTGTCCATAGTGATGTAAGTTCTGCTCACAACCATGCACAAGGGAGGGACTTCAAGGAGAAAATAAATCAAGACTTCAATTTGAGACATTTTATTTTGAGCTCCTTAGGAGACATTAAGATATGCTGGCAAGTGGAAAAATGAAAGTGGAACACAGGGATGAGGTTAGAATCAGAGACATGAATATCACCAGATAGCATTTAAAACCAGAGGAATGAAGGAGACTGTTTAGGAGTTAAGTATAGAGATGCAATATAAGGAGGTCTCAGATTAATCCTTGAGGAATTCCAGCATTTAGAAGGTGGGCTGTGAGAAGATCCAACAAAAACATGGAAATTAGCAACCAAAGAGATGGGAAGGAAAAATGCCCTGATTCAAACACCCAGTATCATGCCTTTAGATAACATTATTGAAGTGTCCTCTTGGATGGTCTTCCAGCCTCCCAAATATTTTTCACATGAATTTCAAAAAGAAAATAAGATCAGGTTGTTCCACCACTTAACAATAATATTTCAATCAATACTCTTCACAGTTTGATCCCCTGACAGCTGTGATGATGTAACTGAATTGGAATCTTTTTTTCTGGGAATTTTCAGAAGATAGATCACAGAAGGCAGACATTTGGGTTACCAGAACACAGGATTACTAATTACTTCCTTTCAGGTCAGTGACTTTTGCATAGGACGCAATCATATTTGGTGGTCCTGGCATAGGACTGGTATTTATTCCTATTACTTAGGATGGCCGCTGCAGTATGGATTTCAGGATATACTAATCTCATGAAGAAGTGAAGTGAAGTGAAAGTCACTCAGTCGTGTCTGACTCTTTGCGACCCCATGGACTATACAGCCCATGGAATTCTCCAGGCCCGAATACTGGAGTGGGTAGCTTTTCCCTTCTCCAGGGGATCTTCCCAACCCAGGGATCAAACTCAGATCTCCTGCATTGCAAGTGGATTCTTTACCAACTGAGCTATGAAGGAAGCCTCATATGAATGGCTCATGGCCTACCAATAGTTACTAAACACTTGACACCGTTTCATACTATATTTTAGTGCTTATTTACTTAATTGTTGCCCAGCAGTAAACTGTAATCTCTTTGTGGACAGCCTCTTTCTTACCCATCATTCTGTCCCTAGTATGTGGCACAATGCCTAGAGTACTATGATTAAAAATATTATTGAATGTATAGGTGCTGTTAGAATACAGTCTATCTTTTCTTTTAACAATTACTGAACATTTTACTAAGTATGTGCTTTGTACTGAGAAATGAACTAATTTCTGGGGATAAAGGGATAAAACAAAAGTATAAGGTCCCTCAGCATATGGAATAAGGATTATCATTCTCAGACTAGCCAATTTCATTCAATTCATTTCAATACAATTCAAATCAGTTTAACTCAATTTCCTGCAATTCAAGTCAACAAAACTCTTTCCAAATCCAACTCAATGTAGTCCAACACAATTAAATGCAAAGCAATGCAATGCAATTCACACAATATAATTAAAGCAATCAAACAAAGTTTTATTGAGCATCTCACATATACCAAGTGCTGGGATAAGCATGTAAACATTCAATAACTCCTAAGAATTATACAAAATAGTTTGGAAAATATGCTTCTTTAATGAAGCATTGACTAAGGTATCATAAACTATGCCAACTTTTATGACTAGTATAAATCATCTCACATTTCTTTAAGCAGAAATGATGGTCACAACATTGACATAGAAATATCTCTTTTTAAAAAAGGCCTTAAGATATTGATTATTCAACATATACAAGAAAATTTTAAAATTTTAATTTCAAATTAAGTGTTAAACAACAAAATGAATGACACCCGTATGGAAACCTTGAAGTATGCATGATTTAACTCTTAGCCGTGTTCCTGTCTTTGGGATATTATGTATTAGTTCTTCAGGTTTTTAGATCCAAGGAGCCTGCTGCTGCTGCTGCTGCTGCTGCGTCGTCACTTCAGTCATTTCTGACTCTGTGCGACCCCATAAACGGCAGCCCACCAGGCTCCCCTGTCCCTGGAATTCTCCAGGCAACACCAGAGCGGGTTGCCATTTCCTTCTCCAGTGCATGAAAGTGAAACGTGAAAGTGAAGTTGCTCAGTCATGTCTGACTCTTAGCGACCCCATGGATAGCAGCTCACCAGGCTCATCCATCCATGGGATTTGCTAGACAAGAGTACTGGAGTGGGGTGCCAGGAGCCTAGGAAATGGTAAATTTAGCTCTTGATTTGTGTATCTTGATATGTCATAGTTTTGCGCCAAAAAAAACTCATCAGTTTTATCAGGCTCTGACATGGCTGCAGTGCTTTGTAGCATTTCCACTAGAGCATATTGTATCACCAGAGAGGAGTTCCACATTGCGCCAATTTTCTAATTTGGATCATCACCTAACCACGAGCCTCCAAGTTTCTGGAGAACTGGGACATGGGTTAGATGCTGTGGCTCTCTCCATCCATGCCCTTGCCTCCCAAATGTTAGTACTCTTCAGTTACACTGCAAGGGAAGTTACAACTCACTCACCTTCCACCGGAAATCTACATTTTGAGTCCAATAATACAGACTCATTTATTTCCATTTCTACCAAATGGGGAACTTTATTTCTGGCTTATTTTCCTTTTGTTCTTCAGTATCCAAAGCAACCCTGAAATTCACCAAGTCATATTTATAATTTTTCCTTTATCAAAGAAACAAATACAACTCTTACTTGTTCTTCAAGTTTCAGGTCACTGATATTTTTTTCTACATCTTTTCAGACTAGATTAGGGATCCATACCATAAGCTCCTTCACTTCTATGGATGCTCCTAGAACACTGTTCTATAAATGCTTCTCTAACTGTTTATTTTATGTCTAGTCTAAAAGGTTGGGGGGAGGGGGTCATTCATGTCCTCCTCATCTCTGGATTTCTAGTACTTGTCATGTAAGTGTGCCCAGTGAGTGTTTGTGCAATGTAACTGTGAAGCCTGGAACATGCTCTTGTACAGTTTTGGTTCCTTAAATACCCTTTGGAGGAAAAAAAATCTTGCTTTGGGTCCAACAGTTTGGCAGCACTTCAGAACCACATACTGTAATCTACATTTGAGGCTGAATATGCACTGTTTTAGGGGAAAAATGTGCACAGGCCTTTATGTTGAAACTGTATTATATATTGTAGGTAATTGGAGGCATTCTCCCATAAGTCATGCCAATCCACTGGTGGTTTTTTCTCTGCTTTTTGTACTGGAGGCTTATAACCACCATCTGATACCTTATAAGTAAAGACCAAGCACTGCCCATACACACAAGAATTTAAAAGGCTGACCATATGCCTTAAAGTTTAATATAGATAAATATTAAA
>SJYC01139765.1:0-39806 GCA_006408675.1 Madoqua kirkii | reverse complement strand
GATCTAATAATTTGAACATATATGATGAATACAGGGTTGTCTTAAGTGATTCTGAACTCTACATAAATCACAAGTATGAATTAATTTGAATACACGGCTAACTTATTTTTCTAATATGCCAAAATAACTGAAATATTACTTCCATATAAAATCATAAACATACTAAGCCATTTAATAAAAATCATCAGATTCTCTTCTTTCAAACATTTGTACATTTAATTCTAAAATTTCCCAGGTTTAAAAGATACTCACCTACCAAAGAAACTATTATATACTCCTAACACAAGTTAGGAGTATATTATCCCATGTAATTTTGTGCTGCTTTATCAAAACATTTGAAGCTGTACTTTTAAGGACAAGACATTTTGGCTAAAAGGCTGACAGACTCCTAGGGGATTCACTGAACACTGCATCAGTAAAAACCTAAGCTCAAGATAGAGTGGTCTCCTCAGGACTACATTGGTTTCTGTCTATATGAAAGTCAAATCATTATGCTTGACCTTCTAAACTTGTACGGTGTTATAAGTCACTACATACTGTTTTATATATCATTGTATAATTATTATCTGAATAAAACTGCTGCTGCTGCTGCTAAGTCGCTTCAGTCATGTCCGACTCCGTGTGACCTCATAGACGGCAGCCCACCAGGCTCCCCCGTCCCTGGGGTTCTCCAGGCAAGAACACTGGAGTGGGTTGCCATTTCCTTCTCCAATGCATGAAGGTGAGAAGTGAAAGTGAAGTCTCTCAGTCGTGTCTGACTCTTAGCAACCTCATGGACTGTGGCCTACCAGGGTCCTCCGTCCATTGAATTCTCCAGGCAAGAGTACTGGAGTGGGGTGCCATTGCCTCCTTCTGAATAAAACTGGGAAAAAGTAAATTTAACTAGATTTAAATATAATATGTAATGAAACAGAAAGAAAAAAAGAGTGATCACACAGGAGCCATCAAGTTCCTATCCTCACATCTCTTTTTTGGATGGAGCATTTCTCCATCTAAGATACAGAAAAAACTTTTCCGTCTAGTTCTGAAGACCTTGAATTTTATGGAGTCTTTTTTTCTTTCATCTCCTAAGGCTTCTGCAAGCCTAAATATCCTTAAATAGTATCCAATCAAACTCTTGGTTATTTAGTCATAACCTCCAAAGTCACCCTCTTGGCCATAATCTCCCAAGTGGAGTTTTTTCATTGATTTAAGAAAGAAAAAAATAACACCATGGCATTCTCTGCTCAGATACTAATATGTCTATTAAAAAGAAGTTAAATAACTTCTGTTGCTTATGAGTTCAATCTTCTGTAGAAGAAGAATGAAAAGAGTGTCTTTGAGTACCCTCAGGGTTGGCAATGCCTATCAATTTCTAGTCAGTTACACTTACCATAGCCTTATAATATATATTTTTCAGTAAGATCTAGAGGAGTTGGGGCCTAGAATGGAACTGGTAGGTTCTTCATTGGGTGAATTTTGTTTTAGGGACCACATGCAACTTTTCAGTTCAGTGAACATGCAAAAGGCACGTATCCCCTCTATGGGCTGGTAAGAAGCTGTCTTGCTATAGTTCTCTCAAACCCAGTCAGCTCTCTGATGTCTACCCTATGCTGAATCTGTACATTCAACCCTTATCCTTTTGGAGGTCATTTCTCATCTATTTGAGCCATCTTTGCTGCTGAATAAAAGCTCAAAGCAAGGCTCCCAGTGCAAATGACTAAGATAATGTATTCCTCTGAGATTATCTCAGAAAAATACTCAGGAATTTCAGAGACATAGCAAGCACTCATATCATACACAAATGAATTAACTCAAAATGAATTTTAAACATAAAAGTTAAAACTATAAAAACTCTAAAAAATGGTATAGGAGATAATCTTCATGACCTGGAGTAGCCACAGAACCTTCAGTAAGAAAAAAAAGTATATTTCATAAAAGAATGTGATAAATTATACTTTATCAAAATTTAAAAATTCTATTTTCTAAAACATTGCTTAAAAAATTAAAAACCAAACTAAGAGACGATTTTGACCATATATACATAGATAGATAGATAGATACCTAACAAAGGATTAGACTATATAGGGGCTCCAACATCACTGCAGATGGTGAAGCACCTATGAAATTAAAAGACACTTGCTGCCTGGAAGAAAAGCTATGACAAACCTAAACAGTGTACTAAAAATCAGAGACATCATTTTGCCCACAAAGACCTGTATAAAGTTACCATTTTTCCAATAGTCATGTATAGGTGTCTGAGTTGGGCCATAAACAAGGCTGTGCACCAAAGGCTAATTACTTTACAATATTGCATTGGTTTTGCCATACATCAACATGAATCCACCGTGTGTGTACATGTGTTCCCCATCCTGAACTCCCCTCCTACCTCCCTCCCCATCCCATCCCTCTGGGTCATCCCAGTGCACCAGCCCCAAGCATCCTGTATCCTACATCGAACCTGGACTGGTGATTTGTTTCTTATATAATATCATACATGTTTCAATGCCATTCTAGAACTGCCATATGACCCAGCAATCCCACTGCTGGGCATACACACTGAGGAAACCAGAATTGAAAGAGACACGTGTACCCCAATGTTTATCGCAGCACTGTTTATAATAGCCAGGACATGGAAACAACCTAGATGTCTATCAGCAGATGAATGGATAAGAAAGTGGTAGTACATATATTACTCAGCCATTAAAAAGAATACATTTGAATCAGTTCTAATGAGGTGGATGAAACTGGAGCCAATTATACAGAGTGAAGTAAGCCAGAAAGAAAAATACCACTTCAGTATACTAACACATATATATGGAATTTAGAAAGATGATAATAACAACCCTGTATGCAAGACAGCAAAGAGACACAGATGTATAGAACAGTCTTTTGGAATCTGAAGAAGACTCCTGAAAGTCCCTTGTACAGCAAGGAGATCAAACCAGTCAATCCTAAAGGAAATCAACCCTGAATATTCACGAGAAGGAGTGATTCTGAAGCTCTAATACTTGGGCCACTTGATGCAAGGAATGGACTTATTGGAAAAGACCTGATGCTGGAAAAGGTTGAGGGCAAAAGAGAAGGGGGCAACAGAGGATGAGATGGTTGGAAGACATCATGGACTCAGTGGACATGAGTCTGAACAAACTCCAGGAGATAGTGAAGGACAGGAAACCCTGGCATGCTGTAGTCCATGGAGTCACAAAGAGTCAGACATGGCTTAGTGACAACAACAATCTAAGACAGAACTTCAACATGTAATTAATGTAGAATTGTTAATAAGTTATTTCACATTCTGCATACCACGTTGTTGAACTCTGGTATGTATTTTAAATTTTAAATGCATCTCAGTTAAGACTAGTCATATTTCAAATGCTCAATAGCCATTGTGGTTAGTGGCTACCATTCCATATTTTTGTTGTAGTCATGACTATATAGCATACATATTTCCCAGACTTCATCACACCATAATCTTAAAGGCAGCAATTTTACTATATGTAAATTCTACCTCAATATAGTTTGCTTTAAAATATCTACCATGTTTCTATTTTCTTCACTGAAATTTGAATACATTTATATTAAATTCCATCCAGATAAGATTCTTTTCCATCTTGCAAACAATAAATTTAAAGGTATGAGTAACCTCTACCTCCTCACCTGTTACATAATAATGGAAAAAAATATAGAACCACATTGGTAACTCTGATCATTGGCCCTCCACAAATGCCCTTATGCTTCAGTTCTTACAACAACTTCTTGAGATTATCTCCCCCCAAATTAGTCAATATCATAAATAATGAGAAAACATTCATTATTAGAATCAGTAGTAAGACAAGAATTCTTTCTATCAAAATTAATATATAACATTATTAAGGATGTTATACCTATATAAAAATAATGCTGGCTAGTATGTTTTGAGTACCTACTGTGTGTCAGACACCATCTTAAGTTTTTATTTAAATATAACTTAATTTGTTCCTGATAACCTTGAGGTAATTATTGTCATTGTTGTTTAGTCATTAAGTCATGTCCGACTTTTTGCAACACCATAGACTGTAGCCCACCAGCTCCCCTGTCCATGGGATTATCCAGGCCAGAATCCTGGGGTGGGTTGCCATTTCCTTCTCCAGGGGATCTTTCCTATCCAGCAATCAAACCTGTGTCTCCTGCATTAGCAGGTGGATTCTTTACCAAAAAGTCACCAGGAAAATGATTATAAATCTACTATATTTAAATTTAAAAATTCCATAGGGTGGCTGAATGGATTTTTAAGTTCAATTATATACTTTTTACATGAGATTTGTATTAAATTTAAGGCCATATATAGGATAAAATTAGGCTTCCTGGGTGGCGCTAGAGGTAAAGAACTCTCCTTGCCAATTCAGGGGACATAAGAGATGCAGGTGTGATCCCTGGGTCAGGAAGATCCCTGGAGGAGGGCATGGCAACCCACTCCAGTGTTCTTGTTTAGAAAATCCTGCGGACAGAGGAGCCTGGCAGGCTCCAGTCCATAGAGTCCCAAAGAATCAGACACCGCTAAAGCAACTTAGCACACATGAACAGGGTAAAATTAAGTGTTTGGAAAAAAGGTATTCCATGCAAATAATACTTGCCTGACTAGTCTATTGTCAGGCAAAGAAGACTTTAAGTCAAATCTCTCAAAAAACAAAGGTTATTGTATAATGACAAAGAGGAGGTAGATATTATCACCCCTAATTTACACATGAGGAAACTAAGGCTTGGAGGATTAAGTAATATTCCCAGTCTAGCTAATGATACAGCTGGGGAACTAAAGACCTTTTGAATCCATGGTTGTTGGTGATAAACAGTGACCTGTACACTACTTCTCCAAAGGTAAGATTTTGGAACCAGCGCTATACATACTATAAAAGAATAAGCAAGAATACAAAAATTGTTGTTTTCTGAAACGGATTATTTTGAAAATCCAGAATTCCTTGAAACAGTATTAGGAATAAAAACATTTAGTAAGACCAGCTATGAATTAAATATTCCAAAATCAAAAGGTTTCTTATAGAAATTAACAGGAAGTATATGGCAAGAAAAAAAGGGACTTTATTTCAGCAACAAATGCATAAAATTTATGCAAGAAAAGTTAAAAATACAGTCATAAGCTTCTGCTGAAGTCTCCCTTCACTTTATGAGCTTAAAGGTAGAATTAAACTTAAAAAATGCACACAGTTTTGAGTTTTCTCCCAGAAAGTGCCTGAGCCTTGTGAAAATCAGAAGTTATAACTTTAAATGCAAGTTATGGAAATTTAGAAATGTAATTTAGAATTTTATGAGAAACCTTGACACATGAATTATCTTGTTGACAGTACTCAAGTGCATGTCGGAATTAGGGAGATAAGAAAGAGAAGGTTAAAATTTTCACTCCAGTGATCATACGAGTTCTATATACAAAGAATACCATTAGAGATTAGCCAGTTGGAGCATGGATTGTGTTAAGTTTAAAACTACGTGATCTGATTAGCTTTATCACAGTTATTGGGTATGTTTGAGAAGAAGGAATGAAAGGCTTTCCATGGTACTTTAAAGTTTAAATATGAAATATCCTTTCGTCACTTTCAGAATGTAATTTTAACCATGATGTTTGTGACGCTCACAAAATTTTAAAAAATGTTTATGACAGGCCTTGCAGGTGTTAATTATTGTCCTATTGTTGTCCTAAGTCACAAAACATATATATTGGAGGAATATAACATATTCAGCCTACAAATAATATCTTCAGCTCTGTGTAAAGACAGGTACAGATATCTCTTTATATATACTATGAATATCCATTTAAGATAGAGAGCACATGACCAACTCTCTTACCACTGTACAAAATTAAATCACTTTATTTGAGATTTTGGCTAATCTCTAACAAGTCACCCCTGACAGGTCTGAGGCAAACAAAGCCTAAATGTCAGTTTCTTCCATGGACTCTGTGTAAATGTTATTAGGTCCATCACACATTTACCCATTTCTTCAATTACTTTTGCCTTTTTGTATGCCAGTTCTTCCTTTCTGGTATAAATCTCATCTTACTGAGATCACTTACATCATTTATTTTTCTTTTTTTTTCCCCCACTTACATCTTTATTCTTTCCATGAGAATCTGTGAAAGGTCTGAACTCTCAGCACCTAAAAATGTCTATATTTTAATTTCTCTCTGACATGAGGGGCTTTGTTTCTTTCTTAGAATGCCTTGAAATTTTTAAAAAACATTAAAAAAATGAATCCTCTTTCTTTTAATCTCTATAATCAGTTGAAACATTCTTATTCTAGTATTTTTTCAAATAATCCTAATATCTCAAGTTCATGCTAATTCTGCTGTTTGGAGTATCTTTCAACACTTTTCTCAAAAAATTGATTCTGGAAGAGGATTAACGGATGAATACATTGTCAAGGGTTCACCAACTTCTCATTTTTTAAAAGGTCTGAACCATTGGTTAAATGTAGGAATATCTGATCTGAAAGTAACGGAAAATTCATCTCATTAGGATTATACAGTGAAGCGGTTTATTTCATATAACAAATTTAGAGTTAGGGTGACTTCAGGGTGGTTCATTTAATGACTGAACAATGTTCCCAGAAGCCAAGGTTTTTCCATCATTTTATTATTAATGGAATATACCTGGTCTCCAGATTGTGTCCACAAACTGGCTTTCCTCATTACTGAAGGAAGGATGTAGCAGTCCTATATGTCAAATGCAGACAAGAAGATGCAAGAGGGTGAAGAGAGAGAATTTTTCTGGTATCTCCTTAAGAATGAGGACACTTTTTCTAAAAATCCCACCATAGACTTTGCCTCACATTTTTTAAGCCAGAGTCATGCTCATACTCAATCTTTAATCAATGAATGGTGAGGTGAATGACATTATTAAAGTTGACTAATTAAGGTTTTAAGTGAATTTGGATCTATTAATCTTCCCAAGTTTGGCTAGTAAGAAGGGAGAAATTAATATTATATAAAAAATCTGTAACTCTGCTCAGTTCTCTGTAATGGCCTATATAGGAAAAGAATCTTAAAAAAAAAGTGTATATATGTATAGCTGATTCACTTTGCTATACATTTGAAACTAACACAATATTATAAATCAACTGTACTCTGATAACAAATTTTAAAATATATATATAATGACCACCATCAAAAAAACCTACAAACAATAAATTCTGCAGAGGATGTGAAGAAAAAGGAACCCTCTTGCACAGCTGGTGGAAATGTAAATTGATACAACCGCTATGGAGAAAAATATGGAGATTTCTTAAAAAACAAAACAAAACTAGGAGTAAAACTAACATATGACCCAGCAACTGCACTATTGGACATATATGCTGAGAAAACCATAATTGAAAAAGGTGCATGTATCCTGATGTTCTATTTAAAATAGCTGGGACATGGAAGCAACCTAGATTCCAGCGACAGATGAATGGATGAAGTTGGGATACTTACATACAGTGGAATATTACTCAGCCATGAAAGTAATGAATTTGAGTCAGTCTTAGTGAGGTGGATGAACCTAAAGCCTGTTATACAGAGTGAAGTCAGAGAAAAATAAATATCATATAATAACACATATATATGGCAAATAGAAAAATCATACCGATGAACTTATTTGCAAGGCAGGAATAGAAATACAGACAGGGGTGAATTGAGAGAGTAGCACTGAAATAGATAAATTACCATATGTAAAACAGATGGCTAGTGGGAAGTTGCTGTATAACACAGGGAGCTCAACCCCATGCTCCATAACAACCTAGATTGGTGAGATTTGTTGGGGATGGGAGGGACGTTTAAAACAGAGGGGGTAAATGTATACTTATGGCTGATTCACATTATTGTATGGTAGAAATCAACACAAGATTGTAAAGCAAAATATCCAACTAAACATTTAATACATATATATAAGCAATCAACAACATATTCTCACATTCCGATTTTTAACTTTTTTTCCCCCTTTGTTTCCTCACTCTTTTATCCCTTTCTTCCTTCAGGATGACAGTGGATTTATAGAACATAATTTATTTGTCCTGAAAGATTTGTTTCTAAAACAAATCCACGTTTAGAAAACTTATTTGATTCAAGGACAGACTTTATATCATGATGGGATGCCATGTAGCATGTTTTTAAAGCTAATGTGATAGAAAGGCTATGTTTTATTTCAAAAAGCTATATACTTGGAGTGCTATTTTTAGTTCTGTGCAGTTAAGACTTTCTGGGATTCTTATTGTGGTTTGAGCATCTATGGAGGGACTCTACACATGATATCCCTTGGATACCTACTGTTCATGGGAATATTACTGAATATGTCCATTAGTTATTTAGGAGTTTCCTACATTGTATTTTATTTAGAAAGTATTGATATAGCAATTATGGAGAGTCAGGCACTGTTCCATCTATTTCATCCATATTAACTCATTAACCTTCATAAACCTATGAGATTATTACACTCACCTCCATTTTCAGATGAAGAAACAAAAGCATAGCTTGTTACACACGTCGTTCAAGTCACACAGCCAGAAACGACAGAGGAGGATCTGAAAACCCTCGTGAGATATTGTTTTCAGGACCTCATATCTGAAAACACTGCCATCCTTAAAAAATTTTTAAAAGACTTTTTCTATGAGGAGAAGGTTAAATACATAATTGACTATTTTCTAGCCTCTGTCTTTGGTGAATGAAGAGGCTGAATGTCTAATTTTTTATTCAGCTGTAGTAGTTGTATTGAAGTTCATGAGCTTTACTGCCCTTTATTTTCATATTTCAAATGTTTATGATATTTCATGATTCAAATGATTCCTATTTATTGGAAGTCTTTTATGACCTTGAATTCTCAGTAAAGTGGATAGGGAATGTGTATATATTTCTCAAAATAAGAAGATCACCATGTATTAGGATCCACATGATGCAGGGATGTTTAATTCTTTTCAAAAGTATGTACCAGTCTTGAGATTTACTTCCTTTAGTCTCCTTTCATCTCAGAGCTCTGTATTATACATCCATAGAAGTCCCATTTCATGTTACACTAAACAAAAATTTTAAATAAGAGAACTTTATTACTCAATATATGGGGTATCTGACTTGAAAAATATTTCTCCTGGATGAGTGCCTTAGTGTCACAATAATAGAAAGGCGAGTGCATAAGACCAATGACCTTGAGGAGAAAACTGGAATTTTTCTGTCTTTGGACTCCTTTAGGATATTTTGAGTCTTCCAACTTGCAGATCAAGCAGTTTAGGAGCAAGAGAAACCATTTCATCTTGTGAACATGTTTTATTGCCAAGAAGACAGAGGAGATATCCTGTTGAATGAGTCTCTCCGTTTGGCTTCTGATCTCTGGAGAAAGCACCTAATCACATTTAAAATTTAAAAAAAATTGTCAAGTGTGTTTTCTTCATGTGTGCTAAGTCATGTCAGTCATGTCTGACTCTTTGCGACCCTATGAACTATAGCCTGCCAGGCTCCTCTGTCCATGGGGTCCTCCAGGGAAGAATAGTGGAGTGGGTTGCCACTGTGCCCTGCTCCAGGGGATCTCCTTAACCCAGGGATAGAACCCATGTCACTTACATCTCCTGCATTGGCAGGTGGGTCCTTTACCCCTAGCACCACCTGGGAAGCCCAGAGTATTTCCTTGTTTTTCAGTCACTCAGTCATATATGACTATTTGCAACCCCATGGACCACAGCACGTCAGGCTTACCTGTCCTTAACCATTTCCTGGAGTTTGTTCAAACTTATGTGCATCGAACTGGTGATGCCATCCAATCATCTTGTCCCCTTTTCCCACTGCCTTCAATCTTTCCCAGCATCAGGGTCTTTTCCAATGAGTCAGTGCTTTGCACCAGGTGGCCAAAGTATTGGAGCTTCAACTTTAGCATCAGTCCTTCCAATGAATATTCAGGGTTGATTTCCTTTAGGGTTGACTGGTTTGAGCTCCTTGCCATCTAAGGGACTCTCAAGAGTCTTCTTCAGCACCACAGTTTGAAAGCATCAGTTTTTTGGCACTTAGCCTTTTGTATTGTCCAGCTCTCACATTTGTACATGACCACTGGAAAAAACAGCTTTGATTATATGGACATTTGTTTCTACTTTTTAATAAACCTAGCATATTAAAAAGCTAGGTTTCTTATAGCTTTTCTTCCATGGAGCAAGTGTCTTTCAGTTTTACAGCTGCAGTCAGCATCTGCAGTGATTTTGGAGCCCAGGAAAATAAAAGTCTGTCACTGTTTCCATTGTTTTCTCATCTATTTGCCATGAAGTAATAGGACTGGGTGACATGATCTTCATTTTTTGAATGTTGAGTTTTAAGCCAGGTTTTCACTCTGCTCTTTTGCCTTCCTCAAGAGGCTCTTTAGTTCCTCTTCCTTTTCTGCTGTAGGGGTGGTGTCATCTTCATATTTGAGATTACTGATATTTCTCCCAGCAATCTTGATTCCAGGTTGTGCTTCATCCAGCCTGGCATTTGGCATGATGCACTCTGCATATAAGTTAAATAAGCAGGGAGACATTATACAGCCTTGACATACTCCTCTCAAACTTGGAACTAGTTTGTTTTTCCATGCTCTATTCTAACTGTTGCTTCTTGATCAGCATACAGGTTTTGCAAGAGGCAAGTAAGATTGTCTGGTAGTCTTATCTCTTTCAGAATTGTCCACAGTTTGTTGTGATCCATGCAGTCAAAGGTTTAGCATAGTCAATGAAGCAGAAGTAGATGTATTTCTGGAATTCTCTTGCTTTTTTGATGATCCAACAGATGATGGCAATTTGCTCTCTGTTTCCTCTGCCTTTTATAAATCCATCTTGTACATCTGGAATATCTCAGTGCACATACCGCTGAAGCCTAGCTTGAAGGATTTGAAGCATTACCTTGCTAGCATGTGAAATGAGTGCAATAGTGTGCTAGTTGAACATTCTTTGACATTGCCCTTCTTAGGGATTGGAATAAAAACTGTTGTTTTCCAGTCCTGTGGCCACTACTGAGTTTTCCAGATTTTTTCAGTGCTCGCATATTGAATGCAGCACTTTCACAGCATCATTTTTTAGGATTTGAAATAGGTCAGCTATAATTCCATCACCTCCACTAACTTTGTTAGTAGTGATGCTTCCTAGGGTGCACTTGACCTCACACTCCAGAATATCTGGCTCTAGGTGAGTGATCCCACCACCGTAATTATCTGGGTCATTAGGATCTTTTTTGTATAGTTCTTCTGTGTATTCTTGGCACCTCTTCTTAATATCTTCTCTTTCTGTTAGGTTCATACCATTTCTGTCCTTTATTGTGCCCATCTTTGCATGAAAATTTCCCTTGGTATCTCTAATTTTCCTGAAGAGATCTCTAGTCTTTCCCATTCTATTGTTTTCCTCTATTTCTTTGCACTGATCAGTGAGGAAGATTTTCTTACTCCTCCTTGCTATTCTTTGGCACTCTGTATCCAGATGGGTATATCTTTCCTTTTTTCCTTTACCTTTAGCTTCTCTTTATCTCACAGCTATTTGTAAGGCACCTCAGACAATCATTTTGCTTTTTGCATTTCTTTTTCTTGGAGATGGTTTTGATCACTGCCTCCTGTACAATGTTATGAATATCCATCCATAGTCCTTCAGGCACTCTGTCTATCAGATCTAATCCCTTGAATCTATTTGTCACTTCCACTGTATAGTCATAAGGGATTTGATTTAGGTCATACCTGAATGGCTTAGTGGTTTTCCCTACTTTTTTCAATGTAGTCTGAAATTTGCAATAAAGAGCTCATGATCTGAGCCATAGTCAGCTCCTGGTCTTGTTTTTGCTGACTGTATAGAGCTTCTCCATCTTTGGCTGCAAAGAACATAAACAATCTAATTTTGGTATTGACCATCTGGCTATGTCTATGTGTAGAGTTGTCTCTTGACTTTTTGGAAGAGGATGTTCACTATGACCAGTGTGTTCTCTTGGCAAAACTCTGTTAGCTTTGGCCTGCTTCATTTTGTGCTCCAAGGTCAAATTTGCCTGTTACTCCAGGTTATCTCTTGATTCCCTCCTTTTGCCTTCCATTCTCCAATGAAAAAGACATCTTTCTTTGGTGTTAGTCCTGGCAGGTCTTGTAGGCCTTCATAGAACTGTTCAACTTCAGCTTCTTTTGCATTATCGGTTGAGATATAGACTTGGATTACTGTGAGACTGAATGATATGCCTTTGAAACAAACTGAGATCATTCTGTTGCTTTTGAGATTGCACCAAGTACTGTGTTTCGGGATTTGATTACAGAACTTACACAGAATTGAGGAAGCAGGGACTCTTGGAGGCACAAACAAAACCTTGTGTGTACCAGCACCCAGGAGAAAGGAGCAGTGACCCCACAAGAGACTGAGGCAGGCTTGCCTGTGTGTTTGGGAGTCTCTGGCAGAGGTATGGGTTGACAGTGGCCTGCTTCGGGGTCAGAGTCACTGACTACAGTAGTCTTGGGAGGGGTGGGGTGCTGGCATAAATCCTTTTGAAGGAGGTCGACATTACTGCCATTACCCCTACCATAGTTTAGCTGTAGGTGGAACTACAGGGAGGGAATACAGCCCCACCCATCAGCAGAAAATTGGATTAAAGACTTATTGAAAATGGCCTTGCCCACCAGAACAAGACCCAGCTTTCCCCACAGCCAGTCCCTCCCATCAGGAAGCTTGCACAAGCTTCTATCCTCATCCACCAGAGGGCAGACAGAATGAAAACCACAGTCACAGAAAACTAACCAAGCTGATCACAGAGATCACAACCTTATCTAACTCAATAAACCAGTGAGTCATGTAGGGCCACCCAAGACTGACGGTCATGGTGGAGAGTTCGGACGAATAGTGGTCCACTGGAGAAGGGAACGGCAAACCACTTCAGCATTCTTGCCTTGAGTATCCATGAACAGTATGAAAAGGCAAAAAGATATGACACTGCAAGATGAACCCTCCAGGTTAGCAGGTGTCCAATATTCTCCCGGTGAAGAGCAGAGAAATCGCTCCAGAGGAATGAAGAGGCTTAGCCAAAGTGGAAACATGCCCAGTTGTGGATATATCTGGTGGTGAAAGTAAAGTCTGATGCTGTAAAGAACAATAGTGTGTAGGAACCTGGAATGTTAGGGCCATGAATCAAGGTAAACTAGAAGTGGTCAAACAGGAGATGGCAAGAGTGAACATTGACATTTTAGAAATCAGTGAACTAAAATGGACAGGAATGGATGAATTTAATTCAGAGTATTTTCTAGACAATATTAACTTTACATGAGCAGAAAGTGCCTCTATATTATTTCTACATTATTATCAGGTATCAGGATATTATCATTATCAGGTATCATTGAAGACAGAGAATATAGGGCTTCTGTTTCTCTGAGTATTCAATGTGGTAGGAATGTGGTTATCTGGAAAATGACCTTCATCTGCTCATGGTGGCTCTGCATTGGATCCTCCCTGGCACTGGGCCCACCGGGGCGCTGGCCTGTATGCAGCCTGTCAGAGTTGCCCCATGGTGCCCCCTGATGGCTCCCTTTTGCATGCTCTCCAGTCGGTAATTAGACGAGGGCTGTCAGGGGAAGGGCATGTCCTTGGGGCCAAAACAAACTCTAAAAGACATCACAACGGCACAGCCCTCTCAACAGATGCAGCAAAAAGCTCTTCCTTGAAGAAGATCTAGGTTTAAGTTTCCAAGTCCTCCATATCCAGTGACTTTACTCACATCTTTACAAACCCAAAGTAATTCTGAGAAAGGTACTCTTTACTGCCTGCTCCCAGAGGAAAGGTTATACTATCTGATTGGAGCTTTGGGAAGACTTGAGTGACATCTTCTAAACCTTTAAACATGATTTTCTCTTAGTTATAAAAGGATGCATGAGGGGAAAAAAAATAAAACAACCTAGCAAGATAATTATGACCATTTGATAAACATAACACAAGGACTAAATCTTCAACTGACACTTTTCCTGGAAGCCATTTCTCAGGTAAATGCAGGGCAGATGTCAAAGCTCCTTTCCATCAACAAGCTGGTCCTTCTGTTCTTCTCCTTCTTGCCCAAAGAGTGCTTGGACACTGTATTACAGGATGGTATATGCTATATACCACTCCGTAGTACATGTTTACCATATACATCTACTGCAGGATAAATGTGGAGCTCCTGAACAGTTTTGTATATAAGAAAAGTGTGGCCCCAGAAAAGGACTTGGTAGGATGATACTCCTTTGTTTGGGATGCTCAGCTGCCCACTTGTCTTCACCTGCCTGTCTCTTCTACATTCCTTAAGACTCAATTTAGGTGTCTTACTCCTGTGTCAAGAAACTTTCTTAATCCCTGCCCTCACAGGAGCCTGTCCACGCTGCCCTGCGTGTTCATGTCTCTTGATGCACTATACCCTCATACTCACCGTTCTGAAATTCACATTTCCTTTTACATGACTGTCTCCGCACTCCATCCTCCCAGAGAGACATTTTGAGCTTTTGGATTTGCCTTATTCAGCTCTGTGCTGAACTATTTTAGCTATCAAGTAAATTTTACAGCCTGTCAGCTAAAAAATTTATTGGAAATTATCATATTAGCTCCTAGTTGAAATTAGGGGGGTAAAAAAATCTGGTCATTGGAAGGGTTTTCACATCATAATTCATAGCTCTCTCTTCTTTCTGTATCTCCCTGTTATTCCATCTCTTATCTTTTTCATAGCTTGAACAATTTTTGTTTATTAACAGAGATTCCATAATGATTCCATGGTTATTTTCTTTCATTTTTAAAATTCATTTACTTTTATTGGGTGTGCAGCATGTGGGATTTTAGTCCCCTGACCAGAATCACACCTGAGTCCTCTGCTTTGGAAGCGCAGAGTCTTAACCACTGGGCCATCAAGGAAGTCCCAGATTGAACAGTTTGAAATGACATGTTCTAGAATGGAGTGGTCACATGTTTTGTTTACTGGGTCAACTTCTCAACTCATAAACATTCCCAAGCTCATACAAATGTGTAAATGAAAATGCATTATTAGTAGTTAAAATAACTGGTGTGTACATAGAGTTATATCCCCAATCTTAACATCAATCACTGCAGAGATGTTATACTTCAGTTGAAAAACAACCAGTGACAGCTTTACTGAAAGGTGACAAATGAATCCTGACATTTATATTAATAGGTTTATAAACCAGTTACAAGGTTAGAAGTTAATCATTTGAGTCATAGAAAATCCATGTATATAACCAAAATACTCATTTGTAATAAATATCTACCTAATTTTTAAAAATACAAGTTAAATGGAGTAGGGGAGTTAGAATGAAAGTTACATTAGTTTAACTAGAAGGCTCTATAAACTATGGGTGCCTTGATTGATAGTAAGGCTATCAGGTTCATTGTTAGCTCTGTTGCCATCACCATCACCTCCATACTCTAAAACGTAGCCTCGAAAATCACACTTGTAACAAATATATATTAGGAAAATGATTTTTTCTACTAATTAGGCAGAAGGACTAAAATTCC
The DNA here is from genome assembly GCA_006408675.1 of Madoqua kirkii. NCBI lineage: Eukaryota > Metazoa > Chordata > Mammalia > Artiodactyla > Bovidae > Madoqua > Madoqua kirkii. The sequence goes on along the minus strand of SJYC01139765.1, from coordinate 24,353 downwards.
TGTGCCAAATCATTTCTTTAAGGTCGTATACATGTGTTTCTACTTCACCAGAGTTTTTGCAAAACCCAAGATGCTTAGTTCCCTAGCTGTGTAATTCCCTGGATTGGGAACATCACTTAATCCTCCAAGCCTTAGTTTCCTCATGTGTAAATTGGGGGTGATAATACCTCCCTCCCTTCATCATTATATAATAACCTTTGTTTCTTTGAAAGGTTTCATTTAAAGTCTTCTTTGCCTGACAATAGACTAGTCAGGCAAGTATAATTTGCATAGAATTTCTTTTTTCCAATCACTCAATTTTATCCTATATAGGGCATTACAGTTAACATGAATCCCATGTAAAAAGTATCCAATTGAACTTATAAAATCTATTTGCCACCCTAAAGATTTTAAAAGTTGAAGTATAATAGATTTACAAAGGTTCTGGTGGCTCAATGGTAAATAATTTGCCTGCCAATGCAGGAAACATGGGTTTGATCCCTGGAAAGATCCCCTGGAGGAGGGCATGGCAACCCACTCCAGTTTTCTTGCCTGGATAAACCCATAGACAAAGGAGACTAGAGGGCTACAGTCCATGGGGTCACAAAAAAGTCAAACACGAATTAGCAACTAAACAAATGTATCTTCAGAACTATTAAGCTTAGAGCTCAGGTGAATCACTACTAAAGTGATCCTCACCTCAGCCTTGGTTGTTTGAGGACTGAGATACTGAAGAGATTCAGCTCTCCTCAAAACTTCTTTAAAATCTTTAGCTTTTATATTTTTTAGGAAACACTGCTCAAGTTATAAAAATAGTCTTGAAGAACTCTGAGAAGATTTAGCTTCTATACAATGGATTGGATTTCTTCTAGTCTACAACATTTCTTATTCTCTGTTACAGCTTTCCTCAATCATTGGATAAAACTTTAACATTTATTTATAATAAATGTAAGTAGTCATCTAAGCAGGTAGGGTTCTGTAAATTACATCCCCCCTTACCATCCTGAACAATAATACAATACTGGTGCCCTCTCAGGCTTCCCAGGTGGCTTGGTGGTAAAAGAATATACCTGCCAGTGCAGGAAACCCCAGAGACACAGGATTGATCCCTGGGTCAGGAAGATCCCCTGGAGGAGAAAATGGCAACCCACTCCAGTATTCTTGCCTGGGAAATCCCGTGGACAGGGGAGCCTGGTGGGGGTTCATGGGGTCACAGAGAGTTGGATGTGACTGAGCACAGGCTGCCCTCTTTTTCTGCCCATTCTCCAGCCCCCCAGCTCTCATCCACATACATTCAAGACTGCAAAACTCTGCCCAGTCTGTATTCTCTGTTTAAAACCCTAGCTCTTTTCTTTCCTTGGCAAGATTTTCTGCATCCTTTAAGATAAATCTCAAAGACAACATTTTACAAATATAACATTTTACAAAAAAAAAAAAAACACCCAACTCTCTAAATTTCCCCTGGTGGAATGTTTCAACATTTGCTATCTCTCGGGATAGAGTATGTTATGCTATAGAAACAAATAATGCTGAAGTCTCAGTGGCTCCTCGTAAGAAAGTTTTATCTATCATCACAACACACGTCCACCATGGGTCACCTGGGTTCTCTGCTCCCTGTCATCACTCTTCTCATTCTACATCCATTATCTGGAATAAAGGTTAGCAAAATAGTGGGCAAATCTGACCTACCATCTGTGAGCTTTTTTTTTTATGACCAGTGATCTAAAAATGCTTGAAAAAATTTTTAAATGGCTAAGGTTAAAAAAAAAAAAAAACAGAATATGCAACAGAGACTGTGTTGCCTGCAAACTCTGAAATATTTACTAATTGTTCATTTATAGACAAAGGGAAAGAGAGAATATGGCAAATCTTGGGAAGACTTTTAAAGCTTTCACTGAAACGTAAACACTTCATTGGATTCCCAGGTGTCTTAGTAGTAAAAAAACAAACAAAAAAAAACCTGCCTGCCAATGCAGATCCAAGAGACTTGGGTTCCTTCACTGGATTGGGAAGATCCCTTATGTCAACCCCCTTCACTATTCTTACTTGGAATATTCCATGGACAGAGGAGCCAGGCAGGTTATAACCCAAGGGGTTGCAAAGAGTTGGACAAGAATGAGCACACACACACACACACACACACACACACACACACAAACACACACACATTTTGTTGACTAAAGTAAGCCATGTGGAGACTTTCCTGGTGGTCCAGTGGTTAAGAATCTGCCTTCCTGGGGATGCATATTCAATCCCTGGTGGGAGAACTAAGGCCCACATGCAGCGAGGCAGCTAAGCCCATGAGCCACAACTATTGAGCCCACCTGCTGAAACAAAGATCTGACAAAGTGAAATAAATAAAAAATAAAAAACAAAGCAAGCCATGCGGCCCAAACTGACATAAGAAGCTAAGGAAACATAATCCTTCCCACAAAAGAATGAGATATTAGTAAGTAAAAGCACAGTCTATCCCACCATCCAATATATATTTTCATTTCTTTATTTTGACAAATTTTTTAACCTCTAATCTTTTGAGGTTTGGTTGAGCTGTTGCATAGGGCCCAAAGAGTTTCCCTAAACTGTCTACAGTAATTTTTAAAAGTAATTCTAACAGTGCTGACTGACAGTTGCTGGGTGTGGTGTCCTTTTAGGTTGTGAGCCTCTCTTAATATCTCCAGCTCTTAGTCCGTTGTCTACTACATAACAGATCCTCAATACATGTTTATCAAGTGAGTAAATAATTATCATACTCACTGAATAGAGACGATTGATATGAAAAATTTGACAGGAAGGAGTGACAGTATTATGCTTTCCAAGGTTTATTGGGAATACAGTTGCAGACTTCTGATTAAATGATAAATTAATGATGCACCACCATATTATAGACTAAAATGGGGAGGGTGTTGTATTCAGTGGTTCAAAATTGATTTTGGAGTCTGCGAAACCTAGGTTTGAATCCTACCCTAATCTATCATTTCCCTGTTTTGTGACAACAATAGCTAAATTTATTGTTCAAGATTGGAGAAGGAAATGGCAACCCGCTCCAGTACTCTTGCCTGGAGAATCCCATGGACCAGGGAGCATGGCAAGCTGCAGTCCATGTGGTTGCAAAGAGTCAGACATGAGTGAGAGACTTCACTTTCACTTTCATTGTTTAAGATAAACCATCTTATTCAAACCATGAAACAATCCCTTAATATATAGAAACTGAGCCCACAAGAGAAAAAAAAATTTTGTCCCAAATCCCATTGTCTCACTTCTCAGCTGGATTCCAGAGCTCAACCAAACTTAGGATTAAACAATCTTTTAAGAACTCAGCCTACATCTCTATAAAATGAGGAAAATGAAATACCTACTCCTTATGGCCATTATGATGACTTAATGAGAAAATGTGAACTGCCAACACTTACGAAAAGGTGAGTATTAGCTGTTTTGAAGGTAAGAGTAAGAGATTACCCTACGCCTCTAGCACATCATGGCCTGTATCTGAGCTGTGTAATACAGCCTGGCTCCTCCAAGCTCCTTAGGATTCTCTATCCTGCTCTATGCAGTCGTGTCCAAAATCACTGCAGATGGTGACTGTAGCCATGAAATTAAAAGACGCTTACTCCTTGGAAGGAAAGTTATTACCAACCTAGATAGCATATTCAAAAGCAGAGACATTACTTTGCTGACTAAGGTCTGTCTAGTGAAGGCTATGGTTTTTCCTGTGGTCATGTATGGATGTGAGAGTTGGACTGTGAAGAAGGCTGAGCACCGAAGAATTGATGCTTTTGAACTGTGGTGTTGGAGAAGACTCTTGAGAGTCCCTTGGACTGCAAGGAGATCCAACCCATCCATTCTGAAGATCAACCCTGAGATTTCTTTGGAAGGAATGATGCTAAATCTGAAACTCCAGTACTTTGGCCACCTCATGCGAAGAGTTGACTCATTGGAAAAGACCCTGCTGCTGGGAGGGATTGGGGGCAGGAGGAGAAGGGGACGACCGAGGATGAGATGGCTGGATGGCATCACAGACTCGTGGACGTGCGTCTGAGTGAACTCTGGGAGATGGTAATGGGCAGGGAGGCCTGGCGTGCTGCGATTCATGGGGCCGCAAGGAGTCGGACACGACTGAGAGACTGAACTGAACTGACGCTACTCTTGGGCTTCCCTGGTGGCTCAGTGGTAAAGAACCCACCTGCAAATGTAGGAGATGCAGGTTTGATCCCTGGGATGCGAAGATCCTCTGGAGAAGGAAATGGCAACACATTTCAGTATTCTTGCCTGAATACTGTCCATGGAAATCCTACGGACAGACAAGGCTGGCAAACTATAGTCCATGGCGTCACAAAAGAGTCAGACACAACTTAGCACATAAAGAACAATATTGTTCTTAGTCAGAGCTTGGTCCTGCTCTCCACACTCTTCCCACTGTCTAGATTGGAAATAGCCATAGGCTGTATAGCACCACTGGAGAAGGAAATGGCAACCTAACTCAGTACTCTTGCCTAGAAAATTCCATGGGTGGGGAAATCTGGTGGGCTACAGCCCATGGGGCCACAAAGAGTCAGACACGACTGAGCAACTTCACTTATATAGCACCATAGTTAAAAAGTTTATTTCAGTGGAGAACATTTCAATGAAATGTTAAAGAACGCATGGAGAATTGCTGAATACTAAGTATCTCTGGCCACACTGCCTAACTAAGTGTTCTAGGAGTCAAACCTAAAGCATCCTGCTAGAAGAGAGAACTAAGATCAGAATTATTTTTAGTCTATTCAATATATACCATAAGTTCTAGGCATATTACATATCAGCTTAATCGTAACAGACCGTTGCAATAGCAGTAGTGTGTGTGTGTGTGTGTATGTGTGTGTGTGCATGCTTTGTGTGTTCAGTCACTCAGTCGTGTCTGACCCTTTGTGACCCCATGAACTAGCCTCCCAGGCTCCTCTGTCCACAGGGATTCTCCAGGCAAGAATACTGGAGTGGGTTGCCTCGCCCTACTCGAGGGGATCTTCCCAACCCAGGGATCAAAGCCAGGTCTCCCACACTGCAGGCAGATTCTTTACCGTCTGAGCATTCAGGGAAACCATAGTAGTAATAATTAAAATTTAATGGGGGTAGGAGTTTGGGGAAGGAATGGAGAGGGAGGTTGGGGTGAGCAGATGTAAGTTTTTTACATATAGAGTGGATAAACAACAAGGTCCTGTTGTACAGCACAGAAAACTATATTCAATATTCTATGACAAATCATAATAGAAAAGAATATTTTAAAAAGCATATATATAATAGAATCACTTTGCTTTATAGCAATAATTAATATAACATTGTAAATCAACGATACTTCAATAACTTTTTTAAAAGATTAATGAATTTTTAATTATATACTTGACAGTATGCTTTATACAGAGTATAAAACTCATTTACGAAGGTATTGCAAATGTCCTCAATATTACAAAATTATAGATAAGTGGGGCATAGAAATGTATGTCTGGAATTGAAACAGAGGAGAAGAAATTTTAGAGTTGGGAGTAGAAAATATTAACAGGTTCATAAACAATGTATGAAGATGGGGAATAAGTATTACTGACAATCTTACCAATATCTAGGAAAGAATTAAGACTTATACCAAAATCTAGGAAGGGTCTATGTCCCATACATTTTATTATCAGAAAGAAATTTTCAAAGCCAAATTTTCCCTATCTTGTGAATAGGGAATCTTCATTTTGCTTGCTTTAGACCTGAAGATTTACAATCTCACAAAGAATGGGGACTTGGAAGTTCTATTTCTTTATATCACGCTTTACTGTCTGAGCCACCAGGGAAGTCCCTGCATCCCAACTCCCATCAAACATATTCAAGACTTTTTCTACAGACCACCTGCCAGACCCAAAGTCTAAATCTACTTTGATTCCCTGGGCTACAGAAGTTATTATTGTTAATCCTCTTAATGAGCATATGGAAAATCTTTTAAGATGAATTTTTACTCAGCAAGATATAACTTGATCCTTTTTCTTTCTATGTTTTACTTATCAGAGCTATATGTCTTATATAGGAACAAATCATTTATTATATATCTATCAAAAAGTCTTGTTTTTGTTGCAATAGCAGTAGTGTGTGTGTGTGTGTGTATGTGTGTGTGTGCATGCTTTGTGTGTTCAGTCACTCAGTCGTGTCTGACCCTTTGTGACCCCATGAACTAGCCTCCCAGGCTCCTCTGTCCACAGGGATTCTCCAGGCAAGAATACTGGAGTGGGTTGCCTCGCCCTACTCGAGGGGATCTTCCCAACCCAGGGATCAAAGCCAGGTCTCCCACACTGCAGGCAGATTCTTTACCGTCTGAGCATTCAGGGAAACCATAGTAGTAATAATTAAAATTTAATGGGGGTAGGAGTTTGGGGAAGGAATGGAGAGGGAGGTTGGGGTGAGCAGATGTAAGTTTTTTACATATAGAGTGGATAAACAACAAGGTCCTGTTGTACAGCACAGAAAACTATATTCAATATTCTATGACAAATCATAATAGAAAAGAATATTTTAAAAAGCATATATATAATAGAATCACTTTGCTTTATAGCAATAATTAATATAACATTGTAAATCAACGATACTTCAATAACTTTTTTAAAAGATTAATGAATTTTTAATTATATACTTGACAGTATGCTTTATACAGAGTATAAAACTCATTTACGAAGGTATTGCAAATGTCCTCAATATTACAAAATTATAGATAAGTGGGGCATAGAAATGTATGTCTGGAATTGAAACAGAGGAGAAGAAATTTTAGAGTTGGGAGTAGAAAATATTAACAGGTTCATAAACAATGTATGAAGATGGGGAATAAGTATTACTGACAATCTTACCAATATCTAGGAAAGAATTAAGACTTATACCAAAATCTAGGAAGGGTCTATGTCCCATACATTTTATTATCAGAAAGAAATTTTCAAAGCCAAATTTTCCCTATCTTGTGAATAGGGAATCTTCATTTTGCTTGCTTTAGACCTGAAGATTTACAATCTCACAAAGAATGGGGACTTGGAAGTTCTATTTCTTTATATCACGCTTTACTGTCTGAGCCACCAGGGAAGTCCCTGCATCCCAACTCCCATCAAACTATTCAAGACTTTTTCTACAGACCACCTGCCAGACCCAAAGTCTAAATCTACTTTGATTCCCTGGGCTACAGAAGTTATTATTGTTAATCCTCTTAATGAGCATATGGAAAATCTTTTAAGATGAATTTTTACTCAGCAAGATATAACTTGATCCTTTTTCTTTCTATGTTTTACTTATCAGAGCTATATGTCTTATATAGGAACAAATCATTTATTATATATCTATCAAAAAGTCTTGTTTTTTCTGTTCCTCTCCAAAAGAAGAGTACCATGGAATGCACCATAAAATGTAGCTTCTGTTTTACTGAGGTTTTCATTATTAGCTTTGATTTGCAACAATCGAATAGCTTTGGATAGAATTTTAGAATGGGGTAAGCTATTTGCCTATTGCTAGGTACCCTTATTTGGAACAAAAGTCACCAAGCACATGTAATTATCTAAGATATACTTGATAAATAGGTGAATCAACCCTGTGTAAACAGAATGAGTCCTCAGTCTACATGAACTTATATTCACATTTACACCCTTGACCATAAATAAGTTTATATTCAAACAACTATAAAATCAGCACAATACTTAGAAACAAAAATATGTGATATGGTATTAAAATAAGAATATTTTTTAAGGCTACAAGATGATTTGCTACAACATTTCTAAAGATAGCTATGCCCAAAGGAAACCATAAATAAAACAAAAAGACAGCCTAAGGAAAGGGATAAAATATTTGGAAACAATGTGACTGACAAGAACTTAATTTCCAAAACATACAAACAACTTATACAACTCAAAATGAAAGAAACAAACAAACCAATCCAAACATGGGCAGAAGACCTAAGTAGGTATTTCTCCAAAGAAGACATACAGATGGGCAATAGTCTGGACATCTTTTCATGTGGTCATCTTTTCATCTTTCAAGACAAAAGATGGATATCTTGTCATGTAAAAAGATGCTCAACGTCACTAATTATTAGAAAAATGCAAATCAAAACTACACCGTATCAACTCACGCTGCTCAAAATGTCATTATCAAAGAGTCTACAGATAATAAATGCTGGAGAGGATGTGGAGAACATGGAACTCTCCTGCAGTGTTGGTGGGAATGTAAATTGGTGCAGCCACTCTGGAGAACAGTATGGAGGTTCCTTAAAAAAATAAAATAAATTTACCATATGACCCAGAAATCCCACTACTGGGTATATATCTGGATATATATCTGGAGAAAACTGTAATTTGACAATACACATGCACCCTAATATTCACAGAAGTGCTATTTACAACAGACAAGACATGAAAGAAACCTAAACATCCAGTCACATATTGAGGGATAAAGAAGATGTAGTACAAGTATACAATGGAATACTACTCAGTCATAAAATAATGAAGTAATGCCATTTGCAGCAACCTGGATGGACCTAGAGATTATCGTATATAAGTGAAGTAAGTCAGAGAAAGACAAATATTATATGATATCACATATATGTGGAATGAAATAAATGGTACCAATGAACTTATCTACAAAACAGAAGCAGACATAGAAAACAAATTTATGGTTCCCAAAGGGAGAAGAGGGGGAGGGATGAATTAGGAGTTTGGAATTAGCAGATACAAACTATGCCCATGTGCTAAGTCATTCCAGTCACTTTTGATTCTTTTCAACCCTATGGACTGTAGCCCACCAAGCTCCTCTGTTCATGGAAATTCTCTAGGCATGAATATTGGGATGGATTGCCATGGGCTCCTCTAGGACATCTTCCTGACCCAGGGATTGAACTCAGGTCTCTTATGTCTCCTGCATTGGCAGGCAGGCTCTTTACTAGCACCACCTGGGAAGCTCAAACTACTATAAGTGAAATAGGCAAACAAGGTCCTACTGTATAGCACATGGAACTATATTCAATATTTTGTAACAAACTATAAAGGAAAAGAATATGAGAAAGAATGTATATATATGTATTACTGAATCACTTGGTTGTACACCAGAAACAAACATTGTAAACTACACTGCAATTTGAAAAATTTTTTTAATAAAGAAAAAAATGTGTTGTTGATATCAGTTGCATCTCTTAGAAGCCTGACATGAATTTTTATAATTAATTTTAAAATTAGGTAATCCCGTAGAAGAAGCCTTTTGCATTAGATTGTTTCTTAGTACCTGTGTATACTAAGTGTTAGCCTCATCAATGCCTCAACCCTTGCCATTTTGAAGGAAGCTGAAATTTCCCTGTTGCTTTGAGGATACTCCATCTCACAGCAGACGACTTCAGCCAGTAACGAGCCAAATCCATTATTCTTATCAAAAGCTACATCACATTTCTCCTGAGGCTGACAACTGGGAGCATCTTAAAAATGGGCTTCAATTCTGTGTTGCCCGATCACCTCCAAGCTCAGCATTTTGTCTTCTCAAGGAGGCTAAATTGTGCTTAAAGAGGTAACTCAGACAATATTTTTGCTTTCCTACCTTCTTAAAATGATGAAAAGAAGAAAACATTTTTGTATCTTTTTGCCAGGTTAAAAAACACTGAGATGTTTGCTTTCCCTCAACTGAACTTGAGTCGGTGTAATGAATGTGCTTCAAACTCAGTGCTGTGTCTCACTTTGAGAAGAACCAAGTTTTATTCTTGCAAGGCATTCTTGTTTCATTATATTGACTTGCATGTTAGCACAAGTAGTCATAACTGAATAACAAGTAGTTATTTATGAAGTTACTTGTCTCTCACTCTTCCTCTGAAGTCACTTCTAATTGTAGGGGACAATAAAAAGAAACGTTTTATCCTTTCTCAATTTCTGGCATGATAGATATAACACACTCTTTAAAGATCAAATATTTATACAAAATAAATGATTTTGGGGGGGTGGTCAACCTCTCCAGATGTTATATGGTGTATACTATGAAAACAATAAGAAGTTATTTGACATTCATAATTATATATGCTGTGCTTAGTCATTCAGTCATGTCTGACTCTTTATGACCACATGGACTGTAGCTTGCCAGGCTCCTCTGTCCATGAGGATTCTCCAGGCAAGAATATTGGAGGGGGTTGCCATGCCCTCCTCCACAGGATCTTCCCAACCCAGGGGTCAAACCCAGGTCTCCCATATTGCAGGTGGATTCTTTACCATCTGAGACACCAGGGAAGCTCAAGAATACTGGAGTGGGTAGCCTATCCCTTCTCCAGGGCATCTACCCAACCAAGGAATCAAATTGGGGTCTTCTGCGTTGCTGGCAGATTCTTTACCAGTTGGGCTAGCAGGGAAGCCCCAAAATTAAGTATACACATATTATCAATATACATCTTGTAAGAGAATTCCAGAAACACACCTACTTCTGCTTCATTGACTATGCTAAAGCCTTTGACTGTGTGGATCACAACAAACTGTGGAAAATTCTTAGATGGAAATACCAGACTACCTTATCTTCCTCCTGAGAAATCTGTATGCAGATCAAGAAGCATACAGTGAGAACTGGACATGGAACAACGAACTGGTTCAAAATTGGGAAGGGAGTACATCAGGGCTGTATATGTCACCCTGTTTATTTAACTTATATGCAGAGTACATCATGCGAAATGCTGGGCTGGATGAAACACAAGCTGGAATCAAGATTGCTGGGAGAAATATCAATAACCTCAGATATGCAGATGATACCACCTTTATGGCAGAAAGTAAAGAGGAGCTAAAAAGGCTCTTGATGAAAGTGAAAGAGGAGAGTGAAAAAGCTGGCTTAAATCTCAACATTCAAGAAACAAAAATCATGGCATCTGGTCCTATCATTTCAGTTCAGTCGCTCAGTCATGTCCAACTCTTTGTGACCCCATAAATTGCAGTATGCCAGACCTCCCTGTCCATCACCATCTCCCAGAGTTCACTCAAACTCATATCCATCGAGTCAGTGATGCCATCCAGCCATCTCATCCCCTGTCGTCCCCTTCTCCTCCTGCCCTCAGTCCCTCCCAGCATCAGAGTCTTTTCCAATGAGTCAACTCTTCATATGAGGTGACCAAATTATTGGAGTGTCAGCTTCAGCATCAGTCCTTCCGAAGAATACTCAGGACTGATCTCCTTTAGAATGCACTGGTTGGATTTCCTTGCAGCCCATGGGACCCTCAAGAGTCTTCTCCAACACCACAGTTCAAAAGCATCAGTTATTCAGTGCTCAGCTTTCTTCACAGTCCAACTCTCACATCCATACACGACTACTGGAAAAACCATAGCCTTGATTAGACGGACCTTTGTTGGCAAAGTAATGTCTCTGCTTTTTAATATGCTATCTAGGTGGGTCATAACTTTATGGCAAATAGATGGGGAAACAGTGAGAGACATTTTTTGGCTCCAAAGTCACTTTGGATGGTGACTGCAGCCATGAAATTAAAACACTGTGCTCCTGGGAAGAAAAGCTATGACCAACCTAGACCTCATATTAAAAAGCAGAGACATTACTTTGCCAACAAAGTTCCATATGCTCAAAGGTATGGTTTTTCCAGTAGTCATGTATGAATGTGAGAGTTGGACTATAACGAAAGCTAAGCACCAAAGAATTGGTGCTTTTGAACCCTTGGACTGCAAAGAGATCAAACCAGTCAATCCTATAGGAAATGAATCCTGAATATTCATTGGAAGGACTGATGATGAAGCTGAAGTTACAACACTTGGCCACCTGATGCGAAGAACTGACTCATTTGAGAAGATCCTGATGCTGGGAAATATTGAAGGCAAGAGGAGAAGGGGATGACAGAAGATGAGATGGTTGGATGGCATCACCAACTCAATGGACATGAGTTTGAGCAAGCTCCCGAAATAAGTGGTAGACAAGGAAGCCTGGTGTGCTGCAGTCCATGAGCTCGCAAAGAGTTCGACACAACTATCAAATGAACTGAACTGATATTATGAGTATGTATGCCTTCATATATTGAAATATGTACTAGATAGATAGACATAAATATGAGGACCTTATTCTTCCTTAATGTTAACAGGTCCAGCCAGTGAACAAGGGAGTTAACACACTTGTTTCTTTCTTCTGCTGCTTTTCTGTAGAAGGAATAACTGCAAAGCTGTATCCAAAAGCCTAAATGGAGTTTTAATATTTATTGGGTCTAACTGAATCTGCTAGTTTAGCTTCTAAGGTCCCAGCACCGTTTGGATTGTGGATGTTTGTAATGGAGTAATGGGTATCACACTTCATAATGTTATTGTGTATCCGCAGTATCAGAACCACTCCAGTGCTGGGGTGGGGAAGAAAATTCAGTGACCCTGGCTTTGAAGATAAATGGAGCTGTCACCTTTTATCTTACATGAGTCAAACCAAATACCTCCTTTATAATATGGGACCTGCTGATGGAACTGAATAGGTTTTCTGTTCTTATTAGAAGTTTAAAAAGGAGTGTAGTTATATGTGTTCGTAGGTGATGACTATTTTTCACTTGGAAATACAAAGTCTAAAGTTTTCTAGGTAGTTTGAATGTCTTTTGCTTCCTGTAGAGGAAAATGATTTGGAAACATCAACCAAACCTAATGGGTTTTTGGGGGGCATGATTCACTAGATAATTAAGCAATTTCATTTACCTTCATTACAGAGACTTCTAAATCATTTATTAGCCCATCTGTTCATTAATTCTCCTACAAAATTTTACTTTGAGGTGAACAAAAAAGATATGTGTTACTTAAAGAAACATTTTCTGTTGTAAAAAAAATTAACTTGAACCTTTAAGAAAACACAGATATATACACAGGTTGTTTTAGAAGTTAGACTAAATCTGACGAGTACAGTTTTAACTGTGTAAGGTAAAGGATATGGGCCATGGGGATGTAACGACAACTACGTGCGTGCTACGTGCTAAGTCATCTCAGTTGTGTCCGACTGTTTGCGACCCTATGGACTGTAACCTGCCAGGCTCCTCTGTCCATGGGGATTCTCCAGGCAAGACTACTGGAGTGGGTTGCTATTTCTTCCTCCAGGGCATCTTCCCAGGGATCAAACCCACATCTCTTATGTCTCCTGCATTGGTAGGTAGGTTATTTACCACAAGCACTGCCTGGGAAGCCCCAATGCCAACTACAGGGAACATTTACAAATATGATTCCTCTTTTCTCCCACCCTACCCCAAATGAGAGTGTCAAATATATTCTTAGTTCTTAACATAGTCAAACCATAGAAAAACTAGGTTTTCATACTAAACACATCCAGGTATCTTACAACCTAAGTTCACAGCCTAGCTGTCTGTGGATGGATTGCAAGATTTCTGAAACTTCAAATTGTCTGAGAAAGATTGTGTGATTGCCTATGTATCCACTTTTATGAAAAAACATTTTATCAGTTCACCAAATGATTCTGTTATTTAAAAAACAGTTATAATCACAGACACAATAGCAGACTATTCAAGTCACAATGCCAATTCCCCACAGGAAGAAGAGACTGACTTTCTAGAAAAAGACTCTTATAAGGAAAAGAGCTAGGGAACTGGACCTATAGTGTATATCCATGGCATGTATTCACTTGATGATAAACTTCGGTTTAGTGCATTTGTTGAATTATAAATTGCTAAATATTCATTTTTCTGGATCTTGGTGCCCCAGGTCTTGCTGAGTATGGAGATCCTCAAGTTCAGAGCCTCTCCTACAAAGGAGTCCCCAGAGAGATCAGCAACAGGAATCTCATTTTCCCGATATGCTGACCACTCAACACTGGGCAACTCTAATGAAGCATCCCTCATGTGACAACCACCTCCTTTTCTGTTTCCTGTGAAATCATGATGAGAACAGAAGTTATCCTTCACAAGGAATCACCCCCAATTTGTCAAAGTTCAGATTTTCTTAGCTGTGACATTTGTTAGTGAAATGAAAGTTTAGATTGCATATCTGGCAGCCATCTGTGATTAGCTAATTGAATTGTTCCAAGGCACTTGTTGCCACCTTCAGCCGGATTTTTAGCTTGAATGACTGTGCCTCCCTTCAAGCTAGTCTTGACCTATAGTAGCTTCTATTAGTTTTGGAGGAAAAAAAAACACGATTAATTTGTCCACCCAATATGACAGTCACCTCCCTAACCTAAATCTTTTTTTTAAAACGGTATCTTAATAGTCACATTTGGTTAGTAATAGAAATATTGTTTATTGTTAGATGCCTGAAGAAAGGTTATCAGCATTTTCTTCAAATCCCTCTCTTCTCCCATCTTCTCTTTCTAGTGTTTCTCTCAGTAACGTTGGCTCTAATGGCAGAGCAAACCAAAGTACTACACGGCTATTACCGTTGTCTTTTGCTTAATGGGGCTTCCCTTGTGGCTTAGCTGGTAAAGAATCTGCCTGCAATGGGGGTGACCTGGGTTCGATCCCTGGGTGGGGAAGACACCCTGGAGAAGGGAAAGGCTACCCACTCCAGTTTTCTTACCTGGAGAATTCCATGGACAGAGGAACCTGGAGTCATGAAAAGTCAGACACAGCTGAGTGACTAAGCACAGCACAAACAACAAGGACCTACTGTAAAGCACAGGAGCCTGTACTTAATACCTCATGATAACCTATAATGGAAAAGAATCTGAAAATAGAATAAATATATATGTACATATAAAAATCACTTTGTTGTAAACCTGAAACTAACAACATTGTAAGTCAACCATACTTCAATTTTAAAAAAGAATTAGTGTTACTCATAGAAGCTCAAGGATTGCTGCCCTTATAATTACATGGAATGTTCTCAATTCCTGAATGTTTTGTTTTACCCCAAACCTCTCATTTTAATCCATATGTTCCCTTCATATATGATTTTCTATGGCTGTTTCCACATCTTCTCTCCCTCTCATATTCTGAACCACCTGCTTGCTTCTGCAAGTAAAAGACATTTTCAAAGGCAGCAAATTTGGAAAATTCAGCAGTGACCACAGGACTGGAAAAGGTCAGTTTTCCTTCCAATCCCAAAGAAAGGCAATGCCAAAGAATGCTCAAACTACCGCACAATTGCACTCATCTCACATGCTAGTAAAGTAATGCTCAAAATTCTGCAAGCCAGGCTTCAGCAATATGTGAACCGTGAACTTCCTGATGTTCAAGCTGGTTTTAGAAAAGGCAGAGGAACCAGAGATCAAATTGTCAACATCTGCTGGATCATGGAAAAAGCAAAAGAGTTCCAGAAAAACACCTATTTCTACTTTATTGACTATGCCAAAGCCTTTGACTGTATGAATCACAATAAACTGTGGAAAATTCTGAGAGATAGGAATACCAGACCATCTGACTGGCCTTTGAGAAATCTGTATGCAGGTCAGGAAGCAACAGTTAGAACTGGACATGGTCCTGATGTTCAAGCTGGTTTTAGAAAAGGCAGAGGAACCAGAGATCAAATTGTCAACATCTGCTGGATCATGGAAAAAGCAAAAGAGTTCCAGAAAAACACCTATTTCTACTTTATTGACTATGCCAAAGCCTTTGACTGTATGAATCACAATAAACTGTGGAAAATTCTGAGAGATAGGAATACCAGACCATCTGACTGGCCTTTGAGAAATCTGTATGCAGGTCAGGAAGCAACAGTTAGAACTGGACATGGGACAACGGATTGGTTCCAAATAGGAAAAGGAGTACATCAAGGCTATATATTGTCACCCTGCTTATTTAACTTCTATGCAGAGCACATCATGAGAAACACTAGGCTAGAAGAAGCACAAGCAAGAATCAAGATTGCTGGGAGAAATATCAATAACCTCAGATATGCAGATTACACCACCCTTACGGTAGAAAGTAAAGAGGAACTAAAAAGCCTCTTGATGAAAGTGAAAGAAGAGAGTGCAAAAGTTGGCTTAAAGCTCAACATTCAGAAAACAAAGATCGTGGCATCTGGTCCCATCACTTCATGGGAAATAGATGGGAAACAGTGGAAACAGTGTCAGACTTTACTTTTTTGGGCTCCAAAATCACTGCAGATGGTGACTGCAGCTATGAATTTAAAAGACACTTACTCCTTGAAAGAAAAGTTATGACCAACCTAGATAGCATGTTGAAAAGCAGAGACATTACTTTGCCAACAAAAGTCCATCTAGTCAAGGCTATGATTTTTCCTGTGGTCATGTATGGATGTGAGAGTGGACTGAGAAGAAAGCTGAATGCCAAAAAATTGATGCTTTTGAACTGTGGTGTTAGAGAAGACTCTCAAGAGTCCCTTGGACAGCAAGGAGATCCAACCAGTCCATCCTAAAGGAAATCAGTCCTGGGTATACTTTGGAAGGACTGATGCTGAAGCTGAAACTCCAATACTTTGGCCACCTGATGCGAAGAACTAACTCATTTGCAAAGATCCTGATGCTGAGAAAGTATGAAGGTGGGAGGAGAAGGGGATGATAGAGGATGAGATGGCTCGATGGCATCACTGACCCAATGGACATGAGTTTGAGAAAACCCCAGGAGTTGATGATGAACAGGGAGGCCTGGCATGCTGCAGTCTATGGGACCACAAAGTTGGACACGACTGAGCAACTGAACTGAAGAATTTGGCTCTTTTCAGTTCATCAGGTGTTTATTAATCTTATTGACTGACTTTATTTGTATGTCATTCATAGTGTTAGATACTGGGACACAAGAATGAATAAGGAATCCTGGCCTTTGAAGACCTCTAGACTCACATTTACACATATATATCTATATGTAATCTGTACATGACAAATATATGTATATTTAATACATAGCATATATGGCAAATATTTATGGCATATATTATGTATGCATATATGTGTGTGGACTTTCCTGGGGGCTCCATGGTAAAGAATCCACTTCCAATGCAGGAGACGAGTTTGATCCCTGGGTCGGGAGATCCTCTGAAGAAAGAAAAGGCAACCCACTCCGGTATTCTTGCCTGGAGAACCACATGGACAGAGGAGCCTGGTGGACTATAGTCCATGAGGTCACAAAGAGTTGGGCATGACTTAGCGAGTGTATAACAAGAATGATGTGTGTGTGTGTGTCTGTGTCTGTGTGTGTATGTATAGAAAGAAAAATATAAAAGTACCCTGGCTGTTAAGGACAGCAAGTTTAGTCTTGTGTGTACATGTATTTAGTAATACATAACTTAAGAGTATGTATACATATTGTTGTTGCTGAGTTGCTAAGTCATGTCCAACTCTTTGCGACACCATGGATTGTAGCCCACCAGGCTCCTCTGTTCATGGGTATTTCCAGGCAAAAATACTGGACTGGGTTGTCATTTCCTTCTCCAGGGAATCTTCCTGGACCAGGGATTGAACCTGTGTCTTCTGCATTGCAGGTGGATTCTCTGCCACTGTGCCACCTGGGAAGCCTGATTTTTATGTATAGTTTATATGTTATGCACTGCAGTAGCTTAGGTGATGGGCCACTAATTAAT
This sequence comes from Madoqua kirkii, assembly GCA_006408675.1. Lineage (NCBI taxonomy): Eukaryota > Metazoa > Chordata > Mammalia > Artiodactyla > Bovidae > Madoqua > Madoqua kirkii. The sequence goes on along the minus strand of SJYC01139765.1, from coordinate 6,927 downwards.
GGGAAAGCATGAATGAAAGCCAGCAACTTACTTCCTAGGAAAAAGAAAGTGCCCCCCCCCATGGTCCCCCATGGTCCAAAAAAAAGAAAGAAATATTCTCTGTACAATTAGTGAGACATCTTCTGGGTCCTCAGGAGGGCTGGCCCAGGACCATGTTTTGGTTATAAGATAAAGCTTTCATCCTTAAGCAAATGAGAAAGGTCTGGAGGGTGAACCCGAGAACACCGTAGTTCTAAAAAGCAAAGCATCAAACCTGCTTAGGCAGCGTCTTTAACAGGACACCCACCAGGCATAGCCGGGTGAGGCTAGTGCTAGAATTGATAAAGATGATGGCACCTTCATCACAAGAAATCTCTTTTCTTCACCCACAATGTACATGATGATCTTGAAAGAAATGAAAGGCATGTTTGGAAACATTACTTTATAGAAACATTTCAGTTTTTCACGGAAAACTCTTGCCTAGGAGTAATGAGAGCATTGCCACCACTTGAAAAGCTGACTTGGAAATGGAAGGGCTCAGTTTATCTCAGACCCCACGACCCATGAGGGAATCACTGACATCTCCTTCTCTTCATGTTTTCCAAAGAGACTTACTGATCAAAGTTGTTTCCTTCCCAGAGGTGTGTTCCTTCCAGCACAGGGATGAGGCATATCTCTGGGACACCCAGAGGACATTTATAGTCACTTCCCAAGTGGCTCTTGTTCTCTGGATTAAAAACGGAAATTATCTCTCAGCTGTCAATGTAACATCATCCGGCAGCATGAAATTCTGTCAAACAGCAATTGAAGATGAGTAAAATAAAGATACACATTCAGGATTATTCCTATTGTGAAGCAGCAGTGCTCTGCCCTGACGATTCTATACCCTAATAGTAGATTTAGGGAAATAGAGACATACAGGTTTTCTAAATGCCCCCGTACACTTTGCCACGGGAAGTAGCTGTGATTGAATAGACTGACAAACCCTGTGAGCAGATGCAATGAGCCAGTTCCATGGAGCTGCAGGGCAGGATTACAGATGATTTGTGTGCATGGAGGGGGGTAATCAGTTATCATAATTCCATTTGTAATTTATATTTTCATGAAAATGCAGTTTTTAGACCATTGCTAGGATTTCAGGAACCGGTGCAACCTGTTTTCATTTTGTCAAACACCTAAGTATTTCAGCGTATCTGTTCAGTAATCATGTATCTCTACAATATTGGATGGCTGGTTTTGGAAAACAAATAACTATCCTTTATAGGAACAGTATTTATAGAATGAGTCTGGTGCGTGCAAAGTTTCATTCCCTATTGCTCTTCTTTCTACATAGACACAAGCCCAAATTGAAGATGAAGGAAAAAAAGGCAAATGAAAAAGAAGGTCAGAAAATGCCCTTCTCTCTAGATAAGTCAGCAATATCTGAAAGACAGGTTTTTAAAGAGAATCAGGGAGGGATATTGTACCGGGGTTCTGTCAGATGAGTTCAGTTCAGTTCAGTTGCTCAGTCGTGTCCGACTCTTTGTGACCTCATGAATTGCAGCACGCCAGGCCTCCCTGTTTATCATCAACTACTGGAGTTCACTCAGACTCACGTCCATCGAGTCAATGATGCCATCCAGCCATCTCATCCTCTGTCGTCCCCTTCTCTTCCTGACCCCCATCCCTCTCAGCATCAGAGTCTTTTCCAGTGAGTCAACTGTTCGCATGAGGTGGCCAAAGAACTGGAGTTTCAGATTTAGCATCATTCCTTCCAAAGAAATTTCAGGGCTGATCTCCTTCAGAATGGAAAAACTACCGCACAATTGCACTCACCTCACATGCTAGTAAAGTAATGCTCAAAATTCTGCAAGCCAGGCTTCAGCAATACGTGAACTGTGAACTTTCCGATGTTCAAGCTGGTTTTAGAAAAGGCAGAGGAATTAGAGATCAAATTGCCAACATCCACTGGATCATGGAAAAAGCAAGAGAGTTCCAGAACCTATGTTTAATTAACCATTAATATATGGTTAATTCATGTTCATGTATGACAGAAATCAAACCAATATTTAAAGCAATTAATAAATAAACATAATCATAGAAAAATTATGTGCTTAAATATTTGCTGAGAAAATGTATCACCAAAAAAAAAGAAAAGAAAAAGAAAAGGCCCCAAATAACAAGCCAGTGGCAAGAGGACAGCTTGATGGGTTATGGCCAGAAGGCAGGGGCCCCGATGGAGCAAGATGGTCAGGGCCAAAAAGGGGTGCAGCAAGGATTCCAACCCTCAGTCTCCCCAGCATAAGTTCCCAGCTGGGAATCTTTCACCAGCAGAGGTCTGCAAGTTCCCTCCTTGGAAAATTGGAAGGAGAGGGGACATGAGGGTGAGCAGGTGCCAGTAGGAGGCGAGAAAAGAAGCAAAATTCAGCCCTATAGCCAGTAAAGATCCCCTGGAGAAGGGAATGGTTACTGTCTCCAGTATTCTTGCCTGATGAATTTCATGGACAGGAGAGACTAGTGGCTACAGCTCATGGGGTGGCAGAGAGAGTCGGACAAGACTGAATGACTAACACTTTCATTTTCAGCCAATATCTATGTCCAGTGTCATTCTGAGCACTCCCACTAGGATCGCCTCCAAATAAACCCCAAGATTCTCCCCTCAGCCTCATTGTCTGCCCCTCTGGCTCCAAACAGGCCTACAAGTGGGAAGGAGTGGAACGAAGTTGTCGGAAGGTGGGCAGAGGAACCTGACCTCCAGGGTGTGAAGCCTGGTTCTGCCACTCACTAGCCATGTGTTTGGGCAAGTTATTTAATGTATTGTTCATAATAAAAGAAGTATGAAACATTGTCTACCTCACAGGTTTCTGGGAGGGTTAAATGAGTCAGTTCAGGTAAGGCCCTTGGTGTCCAATGTGAGTTTTTTACTTTTTCAAGATCCTCAAGGGCAGTTTTTATATGCAGAAAAGATTGTTATGAAGTTGTATTGGGTTTAAAGTTACAAATTTAATTTTCCTTAAACATTCAAGTTTAATTTAGGAGTCTCATAATCATAAATCAAACAAATTTAATCACACTTTTGAATCTTGGTCTCACAATTTAAATATTCAGAACCTTTAAAACTTCATTAACAAATAGCATATTTAATAACATTTATAAACTTTTTCAATTCCATGTTAACTCCTAAATATTTGTACAATTCTGTTAGGTATAACAAAATAAACTTAAATATTTAGTAAATACTAATTTCGTGTTTTGAAACTATTTACTAGTAACAATTCAACCTAAAATCAGAAATTGAAAGCAACGAGTTAAACATACATTTTAAAGTACAATCACATATTTGACATTAATTCTAAACCATTATGTCATCCTAAACACTATCAGACATCACTTTTTCAAGTATTGCTGAGAATCAACTCTTCAGCTTGTTAAAAATCTTAATAATTTGAGCTATGAATCAGGATGCAACTCTGATTGACAAGCTCGACTGTTTGCATAGATGATGTGTCAAAGCCTTGAAAAGAGGTATTACACAACCTTTGGCCATTGGATTCAAGTTATATATTACCTCATTTTCAAATTACTTGAGTCAGTAATTCCTACTCAGGTGGCTATACTACTTGAGTGGATTACATCAATCTATTTACTGCTGATTTTCTTCTGAATTCTTATCACATTCTTTTCATCTGTGGTACTAGGCTTTATATTTAAGCCACATCTAATTGGATTATGTGAGTCACAGGACTATTCTGGGGTCACAGTTTTATAAAAGGCATAAGAAATACTCAAGGAATGAGAGCTGGTATTATTTTCCAATGAGTCAACTCTTTGCATGAGGTGGCCAAAGTACTGGAGTTTCAGCTTCAGCATCAGTCCTTCCAATGAACACCCAGGACTGATCTCCTTTAGGATGGACTGGTTGGATCTCCTTGCTGTCCAAGGGACCCCTCTCAATAGTCTTTTCCAACATCATAGTTCAAAAGCATCAATTCTTCGGTTGCTCAGCTTTTTTCACAGTCCAGCTCTCACATCCATACATGACCATTGGAAAAACCATATCTTTGACTAGATGGACCTTTGTTGGCAAAGTAATGTTTCTGCTTTTCAACATGCTATCTAGGTTGGTCATAACTTTTCTTCCAAGGAGTAAGCGTCTTTTAATTTCATGGATATAATCACCATCTGCAGTGATTTTGGAGCCCAAAAAAGTAAAGTCTGACACTGTTTCCACTGTTTCCCCATCGATTTCCCATGAAGTGATGGGACCAGATGCCATGATCTTTGTTTTCTGAATGTTGTGCTTTAAGCCAACTTTTTCACTCTCCTCTTTCACTTTCATCAAGAAGCTTTTTAGTTCCTCTTCACTCTGCCATAAGGTGGTCATCTGCATATCTGAGCTTTGATATTTCTCCCAGCAAGCTTGATTTCAGCTTGTGCTTTTTCCAGACCAGAGTTTCTTGGTTCTCAAACTCTAGAATGGGATCAGAAGATCAGAGCCATCTAGAGGGCTTGTTAAACCATAGATTGCTGGAATACACTCTCCTGTCTCTCATTCAGGGTGTTTGAGGAAAGGACTGAGTGTGAGCATTTCTGATAAATTTCCAGGTGATAATGATACTGTTTGTCCAGTGACCACACTGAGAATCACTGACTTAGGTCATGTCAAAGATAGTGACCCTTTCTATATTTTTCCTCACTTTATGCTCTATACCCCAGCTTTGTTGAAAAACAATTCAGTCACTAAGGCACTAAGGTGTACTGTGTGTCAGGAACTGTGCTAAATTCCAGAGATAAAAGAATTACCTAGGCACTAACTCACACATTTTCATAGTATGCATAGCTAGAGATGACAAAGTGTTCCTAGAATTCATGGAAGGAACACTTTAACCCAGATTTGAGGAGATCACAAGAGTACAACATAAAAAGGAATGTTAAATTAAGATCTAAAAGATGACTGAGATTTAGCAAACCGGCAGATTGATAAGGACACAGGCAGGGAGGGGAGAAGGTAGGCATGGGGGTGGGTGGCAGGGACTGTTTTCCACAGAAAGCTCACAGCTGAGACAAAGCAAATGGACTAGATGCTTTGAGTCTTAACCCAGAAGCATCTAGAAGCTGAATTATTATTAAAAGATTTTTAACATGATCATCTGTTTCAAAATTTGTGATAACTGAAGAAAGCCTTACTAGAGAGTGAGGTGATGGTGATGGTATGATCTTCAGGGTGTGGGTGGTTGACCGAAAACAGACAGATATAAAACACCAGATGGATATATTTGGGATCTGCAGATAATGGAAATTCGGGGTCTGCAATCATGGAGAGATAGGTGTAAGTCCCTGAAGAGCAAGAGAAGGAACAGACTTTAACAGAGGGGAAAAGAAGTTGGGAGGGCTATAGCATTTATCTTCAGGGTGTGGGTGGTTGACCGAAAACAGACAGATATAAAACACCAGATGGATATATTTGGGATCTGCAGATAATGGAAATTCGGGGTCTGCAATCATGGAGAGATAGGTGTAAGTCCCTGAAGAGCAAGAGAAGGAACAGACTTTAACAGAGGGGAAAAGAAGTTGGGAGGGCTATAGCATTCAGAATCCATGGCTTTTCATTGGCTGAAATCTTGCCAGGGAAGAAGAGTCTTTCCTCTTGTTGGACTCCTAGCATAGCAGGGACCAAGAGTCCTCTACTCTGGCTTTCTGACTCTATTTGAGGTTTCCGTTCATTAATTCTTTAATAAATTAAGAAATGGTCATGTCAGTCAAACATGTACAGATAGTACAGATGACAATAATGATAGTAAACTCAATATAGACAGGTCATTGTTTCCAGGGATTTGCATACTTTGGTGAGCATAGTTCTGGGCACAGAATTAGTCTGAATTTCCTAGCCTCCTTTCAGTTCGCTATGTGAAAATCTTAGCCAATAGGATGTGGTTAGAAGGGATACATCAGTTCAGTTCAGTTCAGTCACTCGATCATGTCCGACTCTCTTTGTGGCCCCATGAATCGCAGCACGCCAGGCCTCCCTGTCCATCACCAACTCCTGGAGTTCACTCAGACTCATGTCCATCAAGTTGGTGATGCCATCCAACCACCTCATCCTCTGTCGGCCTCTTCTGCTCCTGCCCCCAATCCCTCCCAGCATCAGAGTCTTTTCCAATGAGTCAACACTTTGCATGAGGTGGCCAAAATACTGAAGTTTCAGCTTCAGCATCATTACTTCCAAAGAAATCCCAGGGATGATCTTTAGAAAGCATTGGTTGGATCTCCTTGCAGTCCAAGGGATTCTCAAGACTCTTCTCCAACACCACAGTTCAAAAGCATCGATTCTTCCTTGCTCAGCTTTCTTCATAGTCCAGCTCTCACATCCATACATGACTACTGGAAAAATCACAGCCTTGACTAGACAGGCCTTTGTTGGCAAAGTAATGTCTCTGCTTTTGAATATGCTATCTAGATTGGTCATAACTTTCCTTCCAAGGAGTAAGTGTCTTTTAATTTCATAGCTGCAGTCACCATTTGCAGTGATTTTGGAGCCCTCCAAAATAAAGTCTGACACTGTTTCTACTGTTTCCCCATCAATTTCCCATAAAGTGATGGGGCCAGATGCCATGATCTTCGTTTTCTGAATGTTGAGCTTTAAGTCAACTTTTTCACTCTCCTCTTTCACTTTCATTAAGAGGCTTTTTAGTTCCTCTTCACTTTCTGCCACAAGGGTGATGTCATCTGCATATCTGAGGTTATTGATATTCCTCCCAGCAATCTTGATTCCAGCTTGTGCTTCTTTCAGCCCAGCGTTTCTCATGACGTACTCTGCATAGAAGTTAAATAAGCAGAGTGACAATATACAACCTTGACATACTCCTTTTTCTATTTGGAACCAGTCTGTTGTCCCATGTCCAGTTCTAACTGTTACTTCTTGACCTGCATACAGGTTTCTGAAGAGGCAGGTCAGGTGGTCTGGTATGC
>SJYC01139764.1:0-34870 GCA_006408675.1 Madoqua kirkii | reverse complement strand
CCATACTGTCTTGATGACTGTGGCTTTGCAGTAGAGCCTGAAGTAAGGCAGGTTGATTCCTCCAGTTCCATTCTTCTTTCTCAAGACTGCTTTGGCTATTCAATGTTTTTTGTATTTCCATACAAATTGTGAAATTATTTGTTCTAGCTCTGTGAAAAATACCACTGATAGCTTGATAGGGATTGCATTGAATCCGTAGATTGCTTTGGGTAGTGTACTCATTTTCACTATATTGATTCTTCCGGTCCATGAACATGGTATATTTCTCCATCTATTAGTGTCCTCTTTGATTTCTTTCATCAGTGTTTTATAATTTTCTATATATAGGTCTTTAGCTTCTTTAGGTAGATATATTCCTAAGTATTTTATTCCTTTTGTTGCATTGGTGAATGGAATTGTTTCCTTAATTTCTTTTTCTACTTTCTCATTATTAGTGTATAGGAATGCAAGGGATTTCTGTGTGTTGATTTTATATCCTGCAACTTTACTATATTCATTGATTAGCTCTAGTTTAAACTCTGTATTAAGAATTATAGAGGACATATTTCTCCTTCCTGAAAATCTTCATGACTAATCTGTTGTCTTAAAATGTATATTACAGGAGTGTGTCTAGTAAGATCTTACAACCTTGAGACATTTTTTTTGATTTATTGTAATAACCAATTAAAAAGTGTATAATTCCCTTGCTAAGACTAGGGAGGGGGGCATTCTACAACCCCCTTCTGATGTCTATGTTGGAAGCTTTCTTTGTCTCTTTTCACTTTAACAAAAAACTCTGCTATACAAAAGCTCTTGGGTGATCAAGCCTGGTCCCTAGTCCCAAAGTTAAATCTTCTTCTTCAGAGATCATGGATCCAACACCATTCACTGTAAACTATCAGGACCCCATGGACTATATAGCCCACCAGCCTCCTATCCTGCCAAGAATACTGGAGTGGGTTGCCATTTCCTTCTAAAGGGATCTTCCTGACATTGTAGGCAGAGCTAGTAGGGAAGCCCCTTCTGCCTAAAGGTGCTAGAAATAAATTGTCAATGTCTTAAAAATTCCATAATTTGTCTATCATAGTACCTAGCATTACTATAACTAATAGAATGACTATGCTTTTTATTTGCTTTTTAAAAAAGTAACAATCCTCTTTTAAAATTAAGGTCTAGAAAAATGTCAACTTCAGAATAGATCAGTCCCAAGATACAGAGAAGGAAATGGCACCTCACTCCAGTATTCTTGCCTGGTGAATTCCAGGGACAGAGGAACCTGGTGGGTTACCATCTATAGGGTCGTGCAGAGTTGGACACGACTGAAATGACTTAGCAGCAGTAGCAGTCCCAAGATAATCCTAAATACTACAGTTAGAATGTCTAGGATATGCACATTATAAAAACGGTTGTGGAGAAGTGTTCTCAAATGTGTTGCTAATAACTGAATCATTTGTTTTAGTGTCCCTTTTGACAGAACATAAACCTTATGTGTGCAGTGGGGCTGTTTATCTTATTTAAAGTGTCTGGCATAGTGGTTATCATATAGAAGTGATTAACAAGTATCTATGGAATGAATCAAGTATTGAATCAACAAGCTTTAAATGTAAGCAGGAGCCCCACCAATAAAGGTCTTATTAATGCTATAAGAAAATTTGGACCTGATCCTGAGAGCAATGGGAAGCCATTGAAAGACTTAATAAAGCAAAGTGAGTAATCAGATTTTACCTTTGGACATTTTATCTTTTTGACATCATACTGAAAAAGTTATTCCACCTGAAAAAGGTGAAAATTGAAATAAGGAAGATCAGTTTGGAGGCTCTTATAATACAGATGATTGTGCTATAAATTAGTGGCCCTGTGAATGGAGATAAGAAAATCCATTTGAGACATATCCAGAAGGAAGACCTGACAGAACTAGATGATCCTCTAAAAGTGAGAGGCTGAAACTGAGCAGGACCATGGGGCTCCTGGGCATGGGCGCACGTGTCCTCACTTTCTTGTGTGTGGAGTATAGGCGTCAGCCTCCATGACCTTCCTGGAATTCCAAAGGGCAGGTTCAAACAGTTGCTAATCAGGGAAGAGAAGGGATGCAGAGACAATGGAGGAGCAGCTAAGAAGTAACAGAGCAGGCTTGGGACTGGATCCTAGTTCTGTCTCAAGGAATACACATGACAATGTCTTTAGCTCTGCTTCTCAAGTGGCACTAGTGATAAAGAACCCGCCTGTTAATGCAGGAGACAGAAGAAACTCAGGTTCCATCCCTGTGTCAGGAAGAACCCCTGGACGAGGCACGACAATCCAATCCAGTATTCTTGCCTGGAGAAAGCCATGATCAGAGGAGTCTGGTGGGCAACAGTCCAAAGAATCAAACATGACCTTAGCGACTTAGCACACCTGCACCTAGAACTAAAACTCTCTACAAACGGAGGTGTTAACTATGTGATGAAGCAGTCTTCCTTCCAAAGAAAAGCTCACAGTTTGATAAGGTTGTGAACCACAAAAGCTCATCAGGAAAACCAGACTGCCCTAAGGCACGACAATCCAATCCAGTATTCTTGCCTGGAGAAAGCCATGATCAGAGGAGTCTGGTGGGCAACAGTCCAAAGAATCAAACATGACCTTAGCGACTTAGCACACCTGCACCTAGAACTAAAACTCTCTACAAACGGAGGTGTTAACTATGTGATGAAGCAGTCTTCCTTCCAAAGAAAAGCTCACAGTTTGATAAGGTTGTGAACCACAAAAGCTCATCAGGAAAACCAAGACTGCCCTAAACCATTGCTATAAAACTCCTCACCAAACCTGTCAGGATGGGACACACTGTTTTGAGGGTGGCACCCTGCTGTGTCCCCTTCACCCGGCAAAGCAATGGAGCTATTCTTTTCTACTTCACCTAAAACTCTGTCTGGGATTTGACTTGGCACCAGTGCACAGAGGCTGAGTTTCCAAATCAGGGGTGGGAGCAGTAGAATGAGACAGTGGAAGCAGAGCAGGATTACTCCTAGTGTGGTCAAGGCGATCAGGGGAGTCCAGTCGTCTGGACCATAAAGAAGGCTGAGCGCCAACGAGTTGATGCTTTTGAATTGTGGTGGAGAAGACTCTTGAGAGTCCCTTGGACTATAGGGAAACCAAATTAGTTGCTTCTGAGAGGGTAACAGGCAGGAAGGCCAGGTGTCTCCAAACGGAGGAAACAGCCTGCAAGTGTCAGACATTTTATCTCTCTTAAGCGGCAGGAGGAAACAAACTAGAGATATTTTCTCCTTCTCTATACAAATTTAAAAAGAGGTTTCTCTTAAAATTCTGTGTTGCTATAATGACACCTAGTTTCACTTGAAGTTAACCATTGCCTTTTTCTTATGGAAATGTTTATCTTAAGCTATGCTAATGTACTGTGCATTTACCCCAAACTCTGTCTTCAAGTCAGTTCCGCCTTTTGGGCCCAGAACCTACTTGATAAACCAGTATGTCATACTCCGATAATGTTCCTCTAATCTATGTAAATGAAACTATTTATATGGTGATCTGCCCTTTCTCAGTATTCAAGTTAATCATTTTATGGCCGAGAATAAACCATTTAGAACTAAGGTTATCCCAAAATACATCTTATGGGTGAGGGGCCTGGTGCCATTCTAAGTTTTGAGACATTCCTTTCTTTCATTAACAGACTGCTGGTGACTATAACATCCAGCTGAAGACTAGCTACCCCCTTCTGATGCCTATGTCAGAAGCTTTCTCTATCTCCTCTATACTTTAATAAAACTTTATTACACAACAGCTCTGAGCGATCAAGCCTTGTCTCTGGCCCCGGATTGAATTCTTCTCCTCTGGGGGGCCAAGAATCCCAGCATAGTCATTCAACAACAACCTTTCAATTCTAAAGGAAATCAACCTTGAATATTCATTGGTAAGAGTGTTGCTGCAGCTGAAGCTCCAACTTTGACCCCCTGATGCAAAGAGCTAAATCACTGGAAAAGACTCTGATGCTGGGAGGCATCAGGGAAAAGGTAGATAGAAGGCAAAAGGAGGCCGGGAATGGCAGAGGATGAGATGGTTAGACAGCATCACTGACTCAACGGACATGAATTTGAGCAAACTATGGGAGATACTTGGGCTTTCCTCAGAGCTCAGTTGGTAAAGAATCTGCCTGCAATGCAGGAGACCCAGGTTCAATTCCTGCAAAGGGAAGATTCCCTGGAGAAGGCAATGGCAACCCACTCCAGTATTCTTGCCTGGAGAATCCCATGAACAGAGGAGCCTGGCAGGCTACAGTCTATGGGGTTGCAAGAGTCAGACATGACTTGGCAACTAAACCACCTGGGAGATAGGGGAGGACAGAGGAGCCTGGCATGCTGTAGTCCATGAGGTCACAAAGAGTCGGATATGACTTAGCGACTGAACAACCACCGTCACTGTCACGGGGTGGTGCTGACATCACTAAGACGAGTTCAGGGAAAGGTAAAGAAGCTTTGGGGAAGTGGTACTTACCACAGGGAACAATGCTCTTCTACACTTCTCTACTCAAAGCTAACTGAACCCAGGGTCTCTTACCAACTGGTCCCCAGTGCTCACCATAGAGCTTGAGTCAGAGTAAGAACTCAAAACTGGAATGAAACTATGAATGAGTGAATGAATAAATGACAAAGTGAATGAATGAGTGAAACAAGAGTAATTTTGAGGGGCCGAATATTGAAACCAGCTAACAGCATTTGCTTTCATACTGCTTCTGCTTGAGATTTGCAGCATGCAGCTAGCACAGATGGCCTTGAGATTGCAAGCCTCTTTACATATTTACTCTGCTCCCACTCGTTCTCACTCCCTCCCCACTCCGGCCCTACCCCCCACCAGGAATGGTCATGAATGACAAATAACTCCACTATTCCCCGAAGCATCTGCCTCTGATCACAGTGTGAGGCCAGCAATCTTGTAATAGACTCCACAAGTGTTTTCCTTGGGTTAAAAAACCTCATCAAAATTAAGACTAAATTGAAAAGGGGATGTTCACAGTGAGCTAGCTGTCCTGTGTAAGTGAAACATGCAGTCTGACAAATATAAAGTTCTTTTCTCTAAACTATGTATAAAGAATGAAAAGTGGGTGAAAGGGATACTGCCTATTCCCATCTATCACATAGGCCAATTTAATTTACCAATAGATATACACTTGCCTGGTTTGTATGATGGACGATCCTCCTGTTGGGCTGCTCCCTGCAGGCCTGCGAGCTCTGTATTTGTCCAACCTCAAGACGAAGAAAGAGCCCAGAGTCAGCGACAGAGACATCAGCGGTTTAATCGGTAGGGGAGCTTACCCATCAGAAGCAAGGTCCAGGAGTGACACCCCCACTATGTGAGGAAGGGCGAGCAAGACACAGCAATAAGTCTTCACTACCACAGAGAGGGAGGTTACCAGCTACAAAGGGAATTGACTTCAGGTGGGCTCACTGGTTACCAGGGAAAACAGCAGAGGAACCTGCCCATCACCATCCCTTTGAGAAGCTATCTTGGTGGAGAGTTCTGATTTAAAGATTAGAACAGTCACTGAGTGGGGTCTGGGGCAAGTATGTAGGCATCTACAGATTAGGCTCTGATTAAGAGAGCAGGTGAGTCTTGTCAGTAGGGTGTAGGGGAAGCAGGCATGGGTCAAGCAGGGGATAGACAGCGAGAGAACAGCCATGAGTGAACTGATCATACACCTCCAAACACAAATAGGTGTCGAAATGCAGAAAAGAGCTACAGACCCGAGTGGAATCATAGTGGTTACTGAGTTCAGTAGGAGTGGAGCCTAGAGTAAGGAAGAAAGCAACACTGAATAGGACTGGCGACACCGGCAACTGCACAGAAAGCTCATGCAATGACCATCATCGTCATCTTTAGCCTTGTCACTCAAAGCAGTCTGCACCCCTGCAGCACTCATGTCACCTGGGAGCTTGTCAGAAATGCAGACTCTCAGGCCTCTCCCCCACCAAGTCCTACTGAATCAGAGTCTGCAGTGTAACAAGATCCTCAGGTGACTCGCATGGACCTAACAGCTTGAGGGGTTTTGCTCTAAATCACAACATTCAAAGGGTCTACTGAGCTCAGATTGATTCACTTTAGGGTCACTTTAGAATTTATCATCCAGATGGGGACATTTGTGAGTGTGAATAAGGGGTGTTAAAATAAGTGTAATTGTATATTTTAAAAATACTTAGCTATTAAGAAATGTTATTTTTATGTAAAAGTGGATCTATAAAATAGTTGTAGCTATAGGCCATCTTTAAAAATAAATTCTTTCTAAAAGATAGAAATAAAACATCAATGGATACTAAAGAAAAACTTCTTTATGTTGACCTGAATGTTAAAGTGCTAGGTTAAGAGTTTGATATATTATCAATGTGAACCTAAGTTTATTTTAAAATACATATATTACGGAAATACATATGTCTGTAATTATGTATTATAGGAATACATATTTCTTGAAGAGTCAGACATGATTTGGAGACTGAACAACAACAATTACAGAAATAGATATAAAAATGTGTACATATATTGCTTGCTATACATAATACAGGAGAAGGCAATGGCACCCCACTCCAGTACTCTTTCTTGGAAAATCCCATGGATGCCTCCTGGTGGGCTGCAGTCCATGGGGTTGCAAAGAGTCGAACATGACTGAGTGACTTCACTTTCAATTTTCAGTTTCATGCATTGGAAAAGGAAATGGCAAGCCACTCCAATGTTCTTGCCTAGAGAATCCCAGGGACGGGGGAGCCTGGTAGGCTGCCGTTTATGGGGTCACAGAGTCGGACATGACTGAAGTGACTTAGCAGCAGCAGCAGCAGCATACATACCTACATCCTAATTCTATTTTCTGAGATGATCTAAAAGCAGGGATGTTCAGCAGCAATAAACAAACCTAGAATTAAGATCTAGGCTTCTAAATACCATCCTCCAATAAAAGGAATCTGGATCCTTTGGGGAAATAACTGACTCTGGGGCGAGGTTGAGGAAAATAGTAATATGATATGAGGTCAGTAGGAATGGGTTATGAAATCAGCCATTCTGAGGCATGGAGTATATTGTAGTGCCAAAAAGAATACACCTCTCTTGTTTTAAGTCACCTAGTCTGTGGTAATTGTTACAACAGTCATGAGAAATAAACTTTCTCACTTTTCCTTATCTCCAGAGAACATTTGAGCTAGACTTAAGTCTTACAGACTTCCCTGGTGGCTCAGACGGTAAAGCATCTGTCTACAATGTGGGAGACTGGTGTTCGATCCCTGGGTTGGGAAGGTCCCCTAGAGAAGGAAATGGCAATCCACTCCAAGACTGTTGCCTAGAAAATCCCATGGCCAGAGGAGCCTGGTAGGCTACAGTCCATGGGGTCGCAAAGAGTCGGACAGGACTGAGCGACTTCACTTTCCTTTTCCTTTTAAGTGTGTAAGAGAAAGGAAAAGTATTTGGAATTTTAGCCACTTGCCCACTACCCTTGTGTTTCCTTCTGCTTTAGTGGTGAAAAGAAAGTGATGAGAGAGGGAACCTGAGAACAGGACTCAAGTCTCTGGCTCTTACCCATTAGCTTTGTGACTTTGGGTGTTTAAAATCTCTGACCCTTAGTTTTGCCTGAAAATGAGAAGTTTCCACCTGATTAAAAGATTTTCAGATATTGCTTACAGATTCCATTATGACTAAATTTTTAGTTTTAATTTCAATGTTAAAAGTCATATGTTGAATTATTTGAAAATTACAATAGTTTTAAATACTCAAATGGGTTACATATCAGATAGGAACACTTTGAAGACCGACTGGGTAATAAATTCTGCCGCCAGCTTAGTTTATTTTGATATTGACCACAGAGTACCACTTCTGATTCTGTCTACATTTAATTCAGTGATCCTCATCACTGAATATAGAATATCCTATGGTTGTTCTGTCCAAAGTCTTCAGAAATCCAGTCTCATTCCTAAGATATGCTGATACAGTAGGTTTTTGTATCTTATTGAAGATTTAACTATAGAACAATCTGGAGGACAACTATAAACCATCACCCTTTTATCACCCTTTCCCCAGACCATTCAACTGGTGCTATTTTGACCTACATTTTGTCTTGTTGAACATGGGGCATTCTTATCAGTGAGGACTGAAGATCTTTGTTTTTTTCTGTCATTTGGTCTTCAAGTAATCCAGACCCGGACCCATCCTTCTCCACTCACCTGGTGTAGACTCTCACTACCCCCATTTAGACCATCACTATGGCCTTCCAACTAATCTTCCTCTCTAGCATCTAGGCCTCACACTCACTCAAGTACATTCCTAAACTTGATTTTCATTTCATGATTTTAAGAAGCAGGGTACAGGATTAGCCCATGAACCTCAGCCTGGCATTTAAGGTCTTGTGACACCAGATTCCTATTTAGACCTTTATTTTCTTTAATTTTCCAATCTGATCCCTCTTCTCCAAAAAAAATTTCATTCACTCTTTACCCTCACATACTGCTTTCATGCACCCACTACCCTTGTGTTTCCTTCTGCTTTAGTGGTGAAAAGAAAGTGATGAGAGAGGGAACCTGAGAACAGGACTCAAGTCTCTGGCTCTTACCCATTAGCTTTGTGACTTTGGGTGTTTAAAATCTCTGACCCTTAGTTTTGCCTGAAAATGAGAAGTTTCCACCTGATTAAAAGATTTTCAGATATTGCTTACAGATTCCATTATGACTAAATTTTTAGTTTTAATTTCAATGTTAAAAGTCATATGTTGAATTATTTGAAAATTACAATAGTTTTAAATACTCAAATGGGTTACATATCAGATAGGAACACTTTGAAGACCGACTGGGTAATAAATTCTGCCGCCAGCTTAGTTTATTTTGATATTGACCACAGAGTACCACTTCTGATTCTGTCTACATTTAATTCAGTGATCCTCATCACTGAATATAGAATATCCTATGGTTGTTCTGTCCAAAGTCTTCAGAAATCCAGTCTCATTCCTAAGATATGCTGATACAGTAGGTTTTTGTATCTTATTGAAGATTTAACTATAGAACAATCTGGAGGACAACTATAAACCATCACCCTTTTATCACCCTTTCCCCAGACCATTCAACTGGTGCTATTTTGACCTACATTTTGTCTTGTTGAACATGGGGCATTCTTATCAGTGAGGACTGAAGATCTTTGTTTTTTTCTGTCATTTGGTCTTCAAGTAATCCAGACCCGGACCCATCCTTCTCCACTCACCTGGTGTAGACTCTCACTACCCCCATTTAGACCATCACTATGGCCTTCCAACTAATCTTCCTCTCTAGCATCTAGGCCTCACACTCACTCAAGCACATTCCTAAACTTGATTTTCATTTCATGATTTTAAGAAGCAGGGTACAGGATTAGCCCATGAACCTCAGCCTGGCATTTAAGGTCTTGTGACACCAGATTCCTATTTAGACCTTTATTTTCTTTAATTTTCCAATCTGATCCCTCTTCTCCAAAAAAAATTTCATTCACTCTTTACCCTCACATACTGCTTTCATGCTGATCTCTACATGTACAAATGAGGGACATGAAAAGGCTTTTCTGTGCAAGAGGGCCTCACAGGGTCCTGGGTTTGCTCGCTCAGTTGTGTCTGACTCTTTGCAACCCTATGGACTATAGCCTGCCGGGCTCCTCCTCTGACCAGGGGATTTGCTGAGCAAGAATACTGGAGTGGGTTGCCATTTCCATCTCCAGGGAATCTTCTAGACCCAAGGATCAAACTGACATCTCTTGTGTCTCCTGAATTGCAGGTGGATTCTTTACCTCAGACAGTAAAAATTCCATCTGTAATGCAGGAGACCTAGTTTCAATCCCTAGGTTGGGAAGATTCCCTGGAGAAGGGAATGGCTACTCATTCCAGTATTCTTGCCTGGAGAATTCCATGAACAGAAGAGCCTGGCGGGGTCGCAAAGAGATGGACATGACTGAGTGACTTTTACTTTCACATGCACAAATATTTTTATCTTTCTCTGTACTCTGCAGGGTCTGGTTCTGATCCAAATGAAACTCTTTTAGCCACTGCTATTTCCTTCTGTGAATGGCTATTAGAAGTTATTTTCAACTATACAAATAGTACTTAAAACATTCTTTTGGATATGGTGCACAGATATTACAGGGCTCCCAAAATGACATGTAGCTTTCCTTATCATTTCACCCACCTTTTTAGATCCTACCCTATCCAGAGAGTCTTCCCCAACTTTCCCATATTGGTTGCCCTTTGTCTTTTTGTCTTTCTATGCCCCTTAATCTCCCTCAGTCTTCATACCCTGTCCTAGCTTACCATTTTGTATCTCCCAACACTCTAACATATTAGAAGCATTTGGAAAGAACTTTAAAAGATTCCCAGGACCTACAGACAGGATTAAAAAAAAAACGATCTAGTATGTAACCCAATGTACCAAATATATATATATACACACACACTGCCTGGAGAATCCCATGGATGGAGGGGCCTGGGGGCTCCAGTCCACAGGGTTGCAAAGAGTCGGACACGACTGAGCGACTTCACTTTCACTTTCATATATATACACGTTAGCATTTTAAAGATGTTCCCTAAGTGATTCAAATGAAGGAATAGTGTTGGAAAACACTAACCTGAGCCAGATGACAAACTCCTTTAGAGAAGCCACCAGGTAACATACCTTTTTGACTTGATGCCCAAAATAGTGGATACAGTCCAAGGTGATCAATAAAGATATGTTGGTTGGCTTTCTTTTCTTTTTAAAAAAGGAAAAGAAAGAGATTGGGGAAGGAAGACTCCTTTGGCTTCATCCTCAAAATAGTGGATACAGTCCTAGTCATGATCAATAAAAATATGCTGCCTGGCATATTTTATTTTCTTTTGAAAGAAAGAAAAAAAAACAGGAAAAGGAAGAGATTGGGAAAGTAAGTCCTGTTAAGAATGCCCAGCCCTGCTGGTTTCCACCTGAGAGCACAGCAGGTCTTCATGGCCAGTCCTGTGGTTCCCAAGGAACATGGTACTACTAAAAGTGGATTCCTGCAAATCTCTACTAGGAATGTCAGTTTGGTTCACCTCACTGTCTAGTCACTGACTAAAATGGAAAACATCAGCTGAGATCAAGATTTTACATTTGAAAACAGTTATTCTCAACAAGCAACTGAAGAAAAGTTCTTGACCACACCATATATTTTTTAATGTTTTGTCACAGTATTTATAAGAAATGTTTGGAACTAGTACCTTGTATTCATTATGCTACCAAATTCAATAAGGAGGAAGAATAGTGCATCACAACCTACCTGCCAACAATGCGTCCTAGCCATGGGTGAGGCAGCTGCCTTTCCAGCTGGGGAAGTTTCCCAAACTGTGGTAGACTGCATCTGTCTTGATGTGAGACCAGTGGCATGTTGCCCCTTGAATCACATCTCAGCATCTCCGGATAGCCCATTAGATCTGCCATCATCTAACCAACATTATCTGCTCTTCATTCCCCCTCAACATGCAAACCCTTGGAATGAATAATGAGATGAGTGAAAACTAGGGTCTTTTACAAATTGCCAGCATGAAACTGGGGCATCTTTACTCATCAGAGTCACTTTACCATACCACTTTGCTGCTGCTCAAAATACAACCCTCTCTCTTTGGCAAACTCCATCTAAAAGTTGGGTGCATGTGACCAACTTTGATGCCAGTTCTTCTAGTAGGTTTTGTAAGCCTTTCAGACATTTATGAAATCAGTCTTTTTCTGTGCTACAGTTGGTAGGGGGTAGGGGGGTGGAGAGGTAGAGAACACAAAAACAGTGCTTCTTATATATATTTACAATGAAGAACTTTTCTAGTTCCAGAGCCTGGAGTCTCCAGTTCATTTTAATATAATAGGTTATATTAACTAGGTGCATTAAAAGGACAACCTCTCCCTTTACTGGTTTGTCATCATGTTACTACATTTATCCAGTACTGTTCTGAACCTACTAATGTTACAAAGAACAGGTATATAGTGTTTCTCTTGTATTTTAAAGAAAAAAAAGTATGCCAAACTTCTCCAACAATCTGGAATTTTATTCCATTCATATACATGCATAGTAACAACATTTGTTGAGAAATTATTTCTATCAGAAGTAGAACATTATCTTTGTGATCACCAGGTGCAGTATTGCTACTCTTATATTTAAATAGATCTTATATATGAATTAAATTCATACTTGCAGCATTGAGTTTAGGGTTTCGATTTAGACTGTGCCTTTCAAAAGATAAAACTGATTAATACTACTTCATTACTTACAATACTGCTTCCAGTAATTTTGTTCATTCTTACAAAGTATTGCATTTAACAGCAAAGGTTTAAAAATTGAGACAGAGCTGCATCAGCGAAAGAAAATACAAGTACTATACAAGAAAAAAATTGCCATCTTCATTTAACATACATGTTTAAGATTAAGAAAATGGACGGAAACGTACGGCTACATACAAATGCAAAGCCTAGTGACTAAGAGACTGTATCTGCTAAAATATAAAGTGCAATCAGAGCCTGATTATCCAAGATTGAAATCTTAAGGCGAACTTATAGCACATGTATTTAGAACATCTTTGCAAGTTATATTTTAGCATATACATATATCTGCAACAGCATATAAGAAAAAATCAAGATACACAAGTGCTTTGGAAGCTATTTCTAAAATGCTTTTCTGTATTGTTTGTGACTATTTTCTTCAAAAGCTACTTACAGTGCAAACCATATGTGCTACACAATAACTATACAATAACATTACAAATGACTTTAATATAAAGTTTTTAAATAAAAAATAACATAACCACAGCTATGAATACTGCTGGTAAAATAAATTAAATTTTTTTTTTTTTGAAAATGGCACCAATAATACACTTTACTAATGGACTGTAATGAAATTACACCTTAAGTCTTCAACTCAGCCATAATGAATTATCTCCTGATCGCCCGGATGTAATTCAAACAGCTTTGCTTTTTTTTTTTTTTTTTCTGTACTGGGTAGAACAACATACTAAACACTGGTACGAAAGGTGACTGATGTCCATGGATTTAGTGATTTCATTTGACGTGTTCTGCGGCATGTGATGAGCAATAAAACTTTTTGTGAGTTATAAAGTTTGAGAGGTTGTTGAACTGGATGTCACAGAGGCGGCAGTATTTCCCACTGGTGGGCGCCTGGGTGGAGCCATTCACACTTTTTGCTATACTAGACAACTGGTCCTCTGCAGAGGGAATGCCTGGGGAGACGTTCTCGTTCGTGGCTAAGGGGTTCTCGGAGACCCAGGAGGGAGACTTGTGGCCGTCTTCACGCTGAGGGTTCTGGGCAATGTTCTCTTGCTGGGGGTTGGCGGCAGGGCGCTCTTCTTGCTTCAGTCCACCGTTCACGATGACCATGCCTCGGTTTTTGGGCAACAAGGGCAGGGAATCTTTCTTCGGCACAGCGCACCCATTGGAAGAAGCCTGGCTTTTGGGAGATTCATTTTCTGCGTTTGTGCTTTGCTCCACGTCAGCGTTATGGATGGCCAGAGAACCGGAAATGTAATCACTCGCCTTAATTCCATAGTAGGGAGAAAGCTGGTCGGCTCCTTTTGCCTTCTTTATTGCTCCAGGGTACAGGCATTGGGGAAGAAACAAATGTTTGTTTTCTTCTTTTGTCGAGATGAGCTGAGCGGCTTCGCTGAAGACTTTCAGGCCCTGCAGCGTGGCTAAGTGGGATGAGAATAAGTTTCCATTGGGGGAGGGCTGCTTCAGATTGCCATTTTTCTCACATTTTATGATGCTTCTTTCATAGCTGACATCGGGGCTGCTTCTTTCGCTTTCTGGATTCGGAAAGACTTTGCTGTCGAGCGGAGCCAGGTCGTTCCGCTGATGCGCGGTGACCGGGCAGAAATTTTGCTTGTGGGCCAGGTAGTTTTCCACCTTGTTGAAGCTGATCTTGCACACGGTGCACTCGTGGTAGTCCAGTAGCCTTTTGGGAGAAGCGGTCGTCCGCTCAACTGGGATAAACACTTTTTGCTGAGATCGATGGGGACGTCCATCTCCAGGCAGGAGACGCTGGAATGAGCAGTGTCACATTTAGAAACCGGGACACATTTGTTCATGGCCAGGGAGGTTTCCAAGTGCTTCGAGACAATTCCGGGAAAGAGATCGCATCTTGGGTGATAGCACTCACCCAGCCCTTCCGTGGCTTCTTGGGTGGAGGTACAGGGATTGCTGAGGTTGGCTACGTCGAGAAAGCGCTGCTGGACTAGCTGGGGCCTTTGATCCTGTTCGGGGAGGCACATCTCATACATCTTCCTGCGTTTGCGTGTGCGCATGGTTCTCTGCATGGCAGGCACTTTGTTGGAAGCCGACCTCTTGAGTGGAGGGTCGTGGCGCGTCGCACAATAATACTGTTTGTGGACCATGTAGGTTTCGTGCCGGCTGAAAGTAATGTTGCAAGCTTCACAGGTAGTCTTATTTGGGTCACTTTCCCCATCCACCAGGGGGACGCTGGGGTTTTTGACATCCACAGGTTTCCCATTAATTTTATCATCATTGCTATTGGGGGTGGAGAGCTTCTTAGCTTGCGTGGAAAAGTCCTTGTCGTGGCCCTTCCCATTTGGCCCAATTAAATCTAAAACGGCGGAAGAGTTGATGCAGGGTGTTTGAAGAAGTGGATTCTCGGTATCTGCAGAGTGAGCGGCTGGATTGAGAAGATTGATGGAGGGCTGACCGGTGTTGGGACTCACAGCCTCCTGCATCTTTTCTGAAACCCCAGGGAACTCGGGGGACTTGGCCATCTGCTGCCATCGGCTGCTGCAGTAATGTTTCTTGTGCACTAGATAATTATCCAAGTTATTGAAGGTTATGTTGCACTCAAAACAGGTAGCCCCCTTGGGCATCAAGGGGCTGTAAATGACAGGAGGGTAGCTACTACTTCCGTGCCTCAGTCGCCGGTGTACCAGTTCAGACATCTTGGCTAAGATCTCTGAAGCTTGAGGGACCATTGTGATATCTTGGGGAAAAGCAAACTGAATAGAAAGGGTCCCATGGGGAAAGAAGGCCCAATATTAGGCTGAACTGGAGATGAGGCGAGTCTTGGACTAGAGGGCTCAGATTTTATTTTCGTGTAAGAAAAGCTTTGTTTATTGGTTGTCGGCTGAATTTCGGGTCTCTGGTTAGTGAGAAAGAGCTGAGTCTTTTTCTCACACTTGTCCAGCTCCGTGTCCGAGCTTGCATCTTTAGTCTGCATGGCCTTTTGGCTCTGTGGGAGTTCGCTTCTGGTCAGCAAGTCCGTGGCTGGCTGTAAGCTGTCTTCGGTTCCACTTGGAGAGTGCTCCATGTCACTTTCTCGGGGCAGTTTGCTGCCAGGGACATGGAGCTCCTGGTGCTGCACTAACTCCCTCTGAGTCTGGAAGCCAAAGTGGCAGTGACTGCATCGGAAGGCAGCTTGAGTGAGATGGGAGAACAGGTGCTGGTGAAAGTTGATCACAGAATCAGCAGTGTAGCTACAGACGGTGCATTTTAGACTAGCACCAGGGGGCAGGAATTCTTCCATTTTCACTCCTGGAGAAACATACAAAATCAGAATACTGAGAACCACACGTTTTGGTTTGCTGGTGATATGAACCGTTACTAATGACCTCATGTCTTCAACACAGCAGAAATGAACTGAAATCTTGCAGCATCTCATTTGTGATATTAACTTTTTTCCTATGATACCTTTCACCATATGTCATCATAATAAACTGTAGTTAACACTTTCCAAAGCACTTTCATGAGGATTATCACATTGTAGTGGGATGGACATTGCTGTTTTAATTTTACAGGTCAGAAAACAAATTCAAGGAGGCCAAATGAATTGATTATGGTAATAAATCGAAATAATCGTCTAATAAATTCAATGATGAAGCCATGCCCAGAACTCAGATTTTATGATTTCTAATCTAATAAACCTTCTTACCAAACCACTGTGCTCTACAGTAGGAAGAGGCAAGCATTTATTAGAGGTGATTTTGACAACCTGTATGCAAACTAAATAACTTAGTGCACTTAATTGTTAGAATTAGGTCTTTATACAACAGAATCCAAATAGAAATCATTTTATAAAGTAATTAATAACATCCTAATTTATCTTTGGTACAAATTTAGAATTTCATGATTTTGCTTAATATGGGTTATCTTTATCTAGGGCTGATATTCAGCTGATATTTACTAGTATGTTCAACTATATTAGTATACTAATAGAGTCATTTCAGACTGACATTTGTGCTGATTGATCATGGCCTGTTTCTGGAAAGTTATTAAATATTTTGAATATCACCACTGACTGGTGGGTAAGTAAGTCAACGCAATATTGTGATTTACAGGAAATGGATATTTGGTCACTCAGATGAGGAAAATCTATTTCTCCTATGCTTCTGGTCTTTATCCTCAGTTCCTGGCTCAAGGCTTCTAAAACTGTTGGAATTTCCTGTGATAAATATGTCTTTGTTATGTTAATAAGGTGACTTTTGTAAAGCGCTCAGGTAACCTAAGGATGGAGACTGGTTGCCAGAAGAACCAACCCCAACCCCATGAGTAAAGGGTTGGAACTTACACTGCCTTCCACTTCTGGGAAGAAGGGCTGGAGATTAAGTTCAATTGCCAATGGCCAATAACTTAATCAATCATGCCTATCTAATGAAGCCTCCTTGCCCAGTCCCAAACATGGCCCTATTCATCTCATCCATCTGACTCTTCCTGAGTTATATCCTTTTAAAATAACTAGTAATCTAGTGAGTTAATATGTTATTTGAGTTCTGTGAATCACTCTAGCAAATCAATCAAACCAAGGGGGTGCTGTGGCAATCTCTGATTTACAGCTACTTGGTCAGGAGCACAGTAGACAGGTCCTCTTATAGAACTGACCCCTTAATCTGTGGAATTCAATGCTATCTCTTGGTAGTGTCAGAATTGAGTGGAGTTGAATTGCAGGACACCCAGCTGGTGTCTAAAGAATTAGTTGGCAGGGAGGGGGCTGGGGGGGGGACACCACTCCCCTATGAATTGGAATTGGGAGCTAGATACTTTTATTCACAAGGTCAACTCCTGTCCCATTTGTTGCCATATGGTTAAGTCAGGCTTGCTTCTTCTTCTCTGCACTCTAGACTAAAATGAGAAATACCTTCTATATTCATAAAGTGAAAATATGGCAACAACACTCAGTCCTATAGTGATAAAAGAGGACTTCTTTTATTTTTCTCCTTAGCTAAGCCAGGACTCATTTTTCTATTGAGCTGGAAAAATCTATCTCTTATTTTTGTTTTGTGCATGACTTTACACTTACTATGTGAGACAACCAACTTGTTTCTGCTTCCCCTGGTTTATCACCTACATAAAGACAGCTTATTTGTAGGGAAAAGGTAGAGAATGAGTAAAAAGAAAATTGCCTATTTTTATGGGAACAAAGACAAAAGCTTGCACAGTACTAGAGTATTGTAGGTTGGAGTTAGTTTTTTTTTTCTTAACTGAGCACCTATTTTAGTTTTTAATTATTCAACCCAAGCAAAAACAGTGGAGGAAGTCACCCTGGGGTATCTAACAAGTTTTGTATTCTAGGTGCTGAAGAAATGTGATTCCCAAAGCTTGGTTTGCCGTTACCAAGAATGTTAGAAAAAAATACCCCAAATTAATGTAATTATGTACATTTGGTTCACTTCAATTATTTTTAAAATATAGGAATTAGAATACTATGAGATGATTCTGATGATAACTGGGCATACAATTCCAAAATAAATGGGAATAGTAAAAAAGAGGGGATATATGTATACATACAGCTGAGTAGACACACAACACTGTAAAGCATATATACTCCAATAAAAATTAATTTAAAAAAAAGGGAACAGTTGCCACCTTGCTGTTAAGGGAAGGCTTTAAAAAGAGACTTGTTTTGCAGGCTAACTTTTCCTAAGAAGTTTTAAAACATAGCACTAAAAGTGTTTTTATGTCAAAAATTCAACTGTGTTGTAATCACGCACACTCTAGAAGTCAGGAATCTTACAGATCCATATTTAAAAGTTAATGTCTCTCAAGTGAGATTTTAATTGGGTCTTTCAAAATAAAGCTTTATTTCCATTCAGCAATAATGGAATTTTTGGAATTCCATTGGAATTTTATGGAGAAAGCAATTTTACTTTTTATGTAAAATATGTAAAAATAAAAATATTTTTTAAAAAATATTTTTATGTACCTCCTATTTAGTCCCTGCTGTGTGGGAAACAGAGCCTAGTAAGTTTGCAAAGATCACCTGGCACAGAAATGAATGAATATTGATGACAATATACAAAGGGTATTGGGACTTTCAAAACTGATGCTATTTTACTTTAGTTGGAAAAAAAACTATAGAGTGCTTTGGCCTGTAAGCTAAGCACTGTAAGTAGTTAGAAAAGAATTCATACCCAAGTCCTTTGAACAGAATATATTGATTGTATGTGACAAAAGATAATACCTATCTGGTTCCGCAAGTTTAATTTTGATTTTATAGGCAGGAAGAGACGCATGAATGTATGCATGCACAACATGTATGAATGTACATATGTATGTATGTAGAGAAAGAACAGGGTCTCCTGGAGCAGAAGAAACAAGGGAGGCACTTACCACTGTGTGAGTTCAGGTGCATTTCTAGAGCTCGGGCATTTGAAAAGCTCTTGGTACACTGTGGGAAGGGACACAGGCTGGAAATCTGAGGAGCAGTGTCCTCGTTTTCCTCTGACACTGGTGCAGCTTCTCTTTGCCTTCCACTGCAATAGTACATCAGATGGGCTTGCAGATTCCGCTCACTGCGATACCAGATGCCACAGGACTTGCAAGGGAATATGTCCTCTGCAAGCAGAAACACAGGGACACGTTAGCTGCTGCCCACTTAGAGCCATTCATGGGTAAACAGCACTTGGTTCAGTTTTTTTGAGTCTGCTTTCTGGTTCTGAATTAGGTAATCAGACAGTGGCTAGTAAAGTATTAGTGCTGTTCCACCATATAGGAATGAGCTTATAAAGGAATGTTACATTCAATGCAATTTACCTTCCCACAGACTCTTTAGAAAGTGGGACTGTAGGAGACTCCCAACATAAAGCACAAGAGGTGATCTTAAATTGTTTATATTGATGGTAAAGCATCTGCCTACAAAGCGGGAGACCTGGGTTCAATCCCTGGGTTGGGAAGATCCCCTGGAGAAGGCAATGGCAACCCACTCCAGTGTTCTTGCCTGGAGAATCCCATGGATGGAGGAGCCTGGTGGGCTACAGTTCATGGGGCTAAGAGTTGGACACGACTGAGCAACTTCACTTTCACTTTCATGGTTTAGAAAAAGTAGGTGTTTAGAAAATAGCAATATGAAATGTTTTATCTGCTTGATTAAAAGGTAATGGATCTAATGGCGCTGCAGTGAAGTTAGCCTTGATGTCAACTCCTGACATCATTTATTCATTTAATAAGTTAATTGCAGAGTCCCTCCTAAGTGCCTGATTTATGCTGAGTTGGCTGTAAAACAAAATAAGAGACAAAACAGCTGTTCTTAAGGAGCTTAGATCGCTTGGGGCCGGTTAACAGGTGGTTGGATGTTATATAAGAATGTGATGACTGCTCTGATGAGGTATCTGAGGGGTGTTCTGGGGCATGGAAAAGAGATACAAGTCTGGGAGATAACTGGAGGGAGGATAAGGCAAGAGAAGAGTTTAGAGGGGAGATGATGACATGCCTTAGCTGCATTGTGAAGGATGAAATTAATCTAGTCAGGTGGAGAAGGGGATTGCATTCTGTAGTCAAGGGATCATTCATGGGAGCCTATGAGGGATCTGGTGGAAGCTGAGAGGCTATTCTGTAATCTCAGGCAAAGGGCTGGAAAAGATGAGGCTGCAGAAGGCAGGGACAGACTACCAAAGACCATGGGGACTTTTATTTTTGGGGGGTCTCACTGCATGTAAGGATCTTAGCTCCCTGACCAGGGGTTGAACCTGTGCCCTCAGCAGAAGTCCTGAGCACTGGTCCGCCAGGGAATTCCCCACTGTAGGGCTTTTAAAGTTCAGGTTTCTATCTTAATGACTATGGAAAGTTATCTAATCATTTTAAATAACTGACAGAAACTACCATGATATAATGCTAACTGTGGAGCAGAAGTTGAAGGTAGCAACTTTGGAAGGAAGACTTTTACCATAATTGAAGTAATCTAAGTGAACTATGTTACAGTTTGAATTGTAACTAATGGCCATATAGTATTTGGTATCATGCTATCATATATATGATATGTATTTCTCATGGATTCATTCATGGAAAATTTCTGTGTGTACTGTCACCCTCATTCGTTAACAGGTAAAGAATGTGAGGTTGAGTAACTTGCCAGGATCATGTAAGTGGGTGAACTGAGATTGGAAAACCCTGGTGTAAACACTCTTCCATAATACTCAATGATAAGAGGGACAGAGAGAACAAAAATTATATTGAGGAAGTAGAACTGACTGGAAGCCATGACCACTAGTTTGGAGGGTAAGTTTTGTCCTTGGTGCCAAGGCTTCCTGTTAGCATTTCTGTGTTAAGTGATGGTTCATTCATCTCTACAGGGAATAGAAGACAGCTGGGTGATGACTTCAGGCTAGCGCACGGACAGTGACCAAATCTGACACTGTATGGTGCAAACATGGCACTTTTATACGGAAACGGGGCATGGATCAGAGGGGATGGCAGATAACCCTGTAAACTGGGACAAATCCAGCCACACTGGGGTACATGGTCACATTAGATGTGTGCAAGTGGATATTTCTGTGAGAAAGAGAGATGAACGTTGCAAAGATGGCAACAGAGGCCTGAAACTTGCCAGACACAGCTGGACTTGTGATTTATAAACTGTCAATGTATAGTGGGTGGTGGAAACCCACGATAGTGAAGGAGACAGCTCAAAAGATCCTGTTGAAGGAGATAAGGAGAAAATTAAGAACCAAATTCTAGTGAACGAGAAGCAAGGAATAGGTAGGTAATAATACAGAATTTCCAAATACAATCTAACTACAAAATTACACCTGGCTACTGTTTATTATTTAACCCTTCCCACCCAAGTCAGTTACATTTACACTTCAGAGGGCCACAATATTTAATAAAGTGGCTATTTATGCAGGATGACCTTAACTGATTAGCTAATTAAAGAATGAGAACAAAAGCCTGTATGCATCCATGTTGGTTTATTTGAGATTAACAGTTATCTTGCTACAGAAAGCAAAAAAGGCATAATCTCAAATATAATTAGAATGAACAGTCATACACTGAAGCGTCACAATAATATAAGGTGCCCCTAGGATACCTGGTGGGTGTCCCCGGTGACTCAGCGGTAAAGAATCTGTTTGCACTGCCCAAGCCACAGGAGACACAGGTTCGATCCCTGAGTCAGGAAGATCCCCTGGAGGAAGGCATGGCAACCCACTCCAGTATTCTTGCCTAAAGGATCCCCATGGACAGAGGAGTCTGGAGGGCTCCAGTTCATAGGGTTGCAAAGGGTCAGACACGACTGAAATGGCTTAGTATGTATGTACAGGATACCTGGTAACAAAATCACTTGGTCTCAAATTCAAGTTACATCAGGTTCCTCACTATCCAAAGTAAAGGTCCAATAAAGAAGATAACTACATTTACACTAAGGAAATCTAAAAATACTGACTTGGGTTGGGTGCACTGAATCCAGTGGTTGAATGCAGAATAATTCCAGATACACATGAGAAGTTCTTTATTCTGGAGGATGCAGTTACAGCAAGAACATAATTACTGCTCAATATATATATACACATAAAATATTGAGACATGGCTGTAGTCTCTAGAATTTTCTGCATCATTCAAAGGCTCAGGCATTTTCAAGGACATTTTTGACTCAAGGCACTATTTCACTTGCCTCCTGGCTTCAGCTCCTGTTCTCCTCTTAAGATGTAGCTGGTACTCATATTTTCTCTCAGCGACAGATAAAAGCAGAGTGGACTCTAGAACTCAGATCTGGGGACTCCTGAATCATTGATTTTATGTCATATCAGGTGTCACTATGTGTTCAAGAAATACAAACTAAGTCCAAAAGTCCTTTTAACAAAATAGAATCACAAAGACAGATTTTCCAGGGCATATTTTAAAATTCTGCATATAAAGTACTCTAAGAAGTATTTTTCTTTCTCTTGTTAATGTTTTATATTAGATGGTGTCTTTATCTAGCCTATATTTCCCTTTCATTAATATATCTAATCCAGAGAAGGCAATGGCAACCCGCCCCAGTACTCTAGCCTGGAAAATCCCCTGGACGGAGGAGCCTGACGACTTTCGCTTTTCACTTTCATGCATTGGAGAAGGAAATGGCAACTCACTCCAGTGTTCTTGCCTGGAGAATCCCAGGGACGGGGGAGCCTGGTGGGCTGCCGTCTATGGGGTCGCACAGAGTCGGACACGACTGAAGCAACTTAGCAGCAGCAGCAGCAGCAGCAGTATATCTAATCAAATTTGACTTTGTTGCCTTTTTCTTATGTTTTAACTCTCTGGCTCTTAATACCAAAATTATTCTACCATAGAAGTATCAGTGAAAGATACCGGGCTTCTTATAGCTAAATAGCCTTGAACATTGCTTGGTATAGAATATCAGATTTTCGTTTGTGACATTCAGGAATCCAATGTGAAATGAATGAATTTAGGTTCTTTTTATATTTCATGAGAAGTGATCACACACACACACACACACACGAGTTAAAAGTTGGAGAGAAGATCAAATAAAATCACAGCACTGGAGGAAAACTCTGTCCCTGGTTGCCTGTCAGTAGACATTATTTTTTTCTCTCCCATAAATACCCATCACCACTCCAAAGCTATTGTACTGGGCTATTGCGCTCAACACTTACTATTGACAATAGCTGTGGGCAAAATAGACGCCATGGCAGCTTGCTGAGGAAGCAGCTGAATGGAGTCCAGCAGGCGCGCCGGGTACATCCCTTCTGTAAGACTCATCTGACTGGCAGCTTGTAGCCTTGAGTCAAAATCCACCACAAAGGCAACTAGCTCTTCACCCTCAGAGATGGCCTTCGTAGTCGTGCACCAAAGCTGACCCCCTATTAAGAAAAAAAAGGAAGAGAAAGAATTGACATAGAATGCTCCAGCCTGCTGTACATTGGATTGACGTCAATCGCACCTTCTCATGTTTTTCTCCTCAGTTTCTACTGGGTGGAGTGTTGGATCAAGACAACAGCTGCCCTCCTCTTCCCTTTGTTCACTTAAAACAATAAAACAGCCAGTTATTTTACCAGCGATATGGGTTTATGATAGCAAAGAACTGCAATTTGGGACAGGCAACTATAGCAAACCACATGAAAGTCTGGTAAAACAGGAAACTTTTTATAGAGAAGGGGAAGTTGGAGAGCTATGATAAACCCAAAGTCCACTGGAAACCGGAAGTTTGAAATATAGCGGCTTTTCATTGGCTGAGACTTTCATTGGCTGAGCTGTCGTCAGGTGACAGAAATGCTTTCTTCCTCCAGCTGAGCGGTATTAAATAGTGTCACTTCCTGATGGAGACACAAAGTCCATCTCTTCCTGTTGGGCTCTGTATTGAAGTTAAGTGGTACTTGCCAGCTCCTGCATCTGACTTCCCTACTCCATTTTAGTGAGGTTTCCTTTTATGAATTTTCATACCTCTTGTGTGGAAAATTATAGTTTTTGCATTAAATGTACTGTTCAGTGATCAACAGTGGGAGAAGACTAAGGACCAAGTATAGACATAATCTATACAGAGTTTTGTCAAAACGTTGACAACTTTTTGCCTTCTGGTGCTTGACTTAATCATTAACTGTGCTATTACATGGTATATACTGCCTAAGAATAAGCATGGTAGGGAGCCAACCACAAAATGTATTCCAAGTGGGCCTTTGAAGCTACTCTTTCTGTACCTTACTCCTTTTTTTCTCTCTTTCCCAGACATTGATATATCAGGTACTGATACTGGTGTGTATATCATATATATATGATACTTAAAACTACAAAGCAAGTAAACGAAGCTCCTAAAACTTAGAAAGTTTCAATGAAATTCCAGTTAGTTTTGTTCTCTTCATAAGTCTGCTTCCACTTTTTTTTTTTTCCAGAGGGGTGGATGCTGAGTGATCTTTATTTTTATATTTCTTATAATACAGTTTCTTTATCTCCCTTTACCCTGACGGAACTTCCTGAAAAGAAGATACACCAAAGATCCTTTTCAAAAAGGCTTATTTAAATAAAAATTTGTTTAAATGAAAAGAACCCTTTCTTCAAACACTAAGATAGACTCTGGCTCGGCGCTTCAAATGATCACGTGTGGTGCATTAAAAAGAAAATTAACTATGCAAGTACATCTTCTAATGTATTGGAATGCGATAGCAAATGCTCATTTATTTAACATGTTTAGACAGGCAAAGCACTTATATTTTGTTATCTACACTCTCAGGCCTAGATACGTATCCTATACGTTATGCCTGAAATAATATGGCATAGTTGATATGTTATAAAGCTTTTTTGCTCATTGTGTATATATTGCAAGGCTATATATTGTACTCATTAAGCAAGCAAAAATTGTATCCATTCTGATAAGTAATATTGCTCTGTTTATCTTTCAGAGTAACTGCCTTTTCAACTGCACTTCATTTTTTCCACCCTCAAAGAGATCATAGTTTTTAAACAACTTGTGGTAAAAATCGGGTGGAAAAGATAACAACAGCATATGATACGGCACAGTTGACTAGAAGATTCAGGACATCATTTTAGAGAGACCTGGGACAGTTAATTAAAGCAGCCGATTAAATGTTAAAGGCAAGCAAACAAGACACCATTTGTGACAGTATGTCTGTGAAAAAATAAAGCTAAAATTACCGACCTCAAATTTATGTGAAAATTTCCAAGGAAAACACACATTTACTAAAGGACTAGAAAACAGCCACTTTTTTTTTTTTTTCCACTCTGGCTCTAACACATCTGAAAGAATACAAATTTGCCAAAGATGTAAAACAGACTCATTTTGGTATTGATTGATTGATTTATAAATGTAGAAGCACCATCGTGGAATCTGATGATGGAATTAGTGGAAAGTGCTAAGTTGGTGCTGTTTCGCTGGTGACACCTCTTTCACCTGGGAGGCTTCTGCATTCGGCTGCTCTGCCTTCTCTGATGTGCATACAGATCCAAATTACTCATGGCTCTAGAAAAGGTGATCATCTGCACCTTATCTTTCCTCTGGGAAACCTCTTATTAAGTGAGTCCGTGTAATAGAGAGGTGGGGAGGGCAGAGACAGGCACTGCAGTTCAGCCTCCTAACCGGTCTTTTGGAGTCACGGGATTTCAGCATTGAACTGCATAACTTATATTACTGGTAATAGTTTCCCATTTTTGATAAATTTATATTGTTGGTAAATCTAGCTATGGCTATGTTTTACAAAGGAAAAGTTGTGAATTTAGGTACCCAGGAGAAATCAATAGTTTAGAGAAGGTAGCACTCAGCTTATCTTTATCACAGCAGTGAGCTCCATAGCAAGATGACTCCGAATACTTTGCCTCAAACTTTGAACTCAAAAGATCCCGTCAGTAAAATAAAATAAAATTCACAAATTATTAAGTGCAAGAGGGAGGAGATATATGTATACCTATAGCTGATTCACATTGTTGGACAGCAGAAACCAACACAACATTGTAAAGCAATTATCTTCCAATTAAAAGAACAAAGAAACATGTAGAAAAACTTCTCCAAAAAATAAACAAAAAATCATTTTTCTACATTATTAGGCAGCCTGGCAGCGGTAATACGTATGTTTTGGGACATGTTCAGTAATGTTTCATATTTATTGTCTTTACCATTTTATATTATGGTTTCATCAGAGCATGTCATTTTAAAAGGCTAAATTGGACTGAGAATGTACTTTGCAGGTTTGATGAGAAAGTCAGCTGTTTTAGGATTTAGTCTTTCAAATGAATCATTCAGTTCAGTATTCACTGAACTCCCCACTGTGTGCCAGGCCGGGTGCTTTGGCTTCACACACAACTTACATACAAACTGAACGTACACATATAAACAAATTATAATAGTATGTGCTGGTGTCATGCCCTAGTGCTAAAGAAAACGTGAGAGAGGTGAATAGCTGAGACTTCTTGGGGGAGTCAGGCAAGGCACCCAAGATGACTTTTTTTTTCTTTCTTTTTTTATTAACTCAAGAAGAATAGAGGTAAACTAGCTGAAGTGTATTGGGGGGACCTGGCATCATTACTGGCAGAGAAAGGTACATGGGTGTGAGGGCAGGGTTACGGAAGAGCCTCAGGGGCTGGCAAACCTGGAGCTTGGAGCCTGGGGAGGAAACAGGTGGATTATGGGAAGTGGGGTGCTGGAACCAGCCTGTTCTGGATCACAGGGTGGGATGCTCAACTGTCAGAGGAGTTTTGTGTGCTGTTAACGTCAAGTTGGTAACTTGAGAGCTGCTGTGAGAGCTGTAGCATTTGCTGTCAGAACTGGAAACATTACAAATTGGGGCTTCCTCCCACAAAAAATTTAGAAGAGGGTGAGACAGTTGTGACGTAACATAAAAACAGTTGCGTCTGGCTCATGGTGGGGAAATGGTGTGCATTTTTTTTTTTCAGTGAATGAATGAAGATTTTTGACCTGAGCCTTTTCCCCTCAGAATATAGATCTGAGGGTCATAAGGAGAATAAACTGAAGGGGTAGGAAATGTTACCTCAAGGCTTTTAGGAGGCTGTTGTACTTAGTTCAGTTGTAAGAAGTGTAAATTGTGAGGTAGAAAAGGGCCGGTTTCCAGAGACATGGCTGAGAGAGGACTGGGGTGATTTCGTGAGATGGACAAGAAAAAGGAAACTGTTGAAAATGACACCGACATTTCTGGTTTGGGAAACCAGATGATGGCAATTCCATTAGCAACATAGTAAAGCTAGTATATTAACAAGTAGTATTATGTAGACAATAACATACCATTGGTATAAATTAGCAATCATTTCTTTGGGCCTGATAGACTAGGTAGTTGATGTATTTCTCATCTATTTTAATCCTATTGATTATTCTGAGGTGAATGATAGTATCCTCATTTAAGAGCTGAAAAAATTGAAGCTTGGAGAGATTAACTAACTTTCTCAAAGCTATTTCCCTTTGCAGAATAGTGATTTAGATTTCTGTCTGTCCACTTCCATAGCCCAAGCGTGCATGTGTGTGCGTGTGTGTTGTATGTATGTATGCATGTGTATGGATGGAAATGAAATTTGGCTTTGAAATGGTAGAGTTTGAGGTACCTGAGTGGCTTTTTGGCGGATGTATCCAGGAGGCAACAGGACCTAGGGGAAGAATAAGGCTAGAGGAAAAAAAAATAATTTGGAAGTCATCAACACATTCTAAATAACTACGGATGTTCTTTGAATTGGTGTGTTAATATACATGAAAAGAAAAAGAACAAAGATTGAAACTTGGAGAATCTAAACATTTAAGATGTGGGTAGAAGAGATGCAATCATTTAAAGACATAGAAAACATGTATTTGGAAAGATGAGGGGGAATCAGAAAAATGGTGTCACAAAATTCAAGGGTTGGTTCTTCGAAAGAGCTTGGACAAATTTTTTAGATGATGAGTTTAGAGCATACAACTTGAGGAAGCCACTTATATGGAGAGATATCCCAAATACTATAACAATTTTATTGATTCAAATAAAATATTCTAAGTGTGACTGCTAGTGAAGATATAATCCCATCTGAAGGAAGTATGGACACTGGAACCAGACTCCTGGGGTACAAATCTTGGCTCTGCCACTTGCTAACTCTGTGACTTTGAACTTGTCACCTAAGCATTCTATCAGTTTCCTCAAAATTAAAAATGGAAATGATGATAATAATACTGAACTCAAGGTATTATCATGAGGATTAAATAAGGTAGTACAGGTAGAAGCTTACGAATAGCACCTGCCATCAGTTCAGTTCAGTTAAGTCGCTCAGTAATGTCTGACTCTTTGTGACCCCATGGATGCAGCACGCCAGGCTTCCCTGATCATCACCAACTCCCAGAGCTTACTCAAACTCATGTCCATTGGGTCGGTTATGCCATCCAACCATCTCATCCTCTGTCATCCCCTTCTCCTCCCACCTTCAATCTTTCCCAGTATCAGAGTCTTTTCCAAAGAGTCAGTTCTTCACATCAGGTGGCCAAAGTATTGGAGTTTCAGTTTCAGCATCAGTCCTTCTGATGAATATTCAGGACTGATTTCCTTTAGGATGGATTGCTTGGATATCCTTGCAGTCCAAAGGACTCTCAAGAGTCTTCTCCAACACCACAGTTCAAAAGCATCTATTCTTTGGTGCTCAGCTTTCTTTATAGTCCAACTCTCACATCTATACATGACTACTGGAAAAACCATAGCTCTGACTAAAAGGACTTTTGTTGGCAAAGTAATGTCTCTGCTTTTTAATATGCTGTCTAGGTTGGTCATAGCTTTTCAGTAAGTGTTATATAATTGTTAACCATTATTCCTTTTGGTTTGGTTTGGGTGGGTCTGTTTTTCTCATTTCTCACTGCCCTGCTAAGTCCAAGAAAAGAAATCTCACAGGAAAGAAAACACAAACCTATGAATTCAGGGAGTACATGTGTCTGTGCTTCATGGGAGAAAACTAACTCATTTCAGAAAAAAAGATTAAGGCTGCATCATTTATGGATCACATACCATAACTTGAGCAGGTAGAAACTAACATAGTTTCTAGCAATCTACATGGGGCTGAGGAGACGAGAGAACCAGTTTCCTACCCTACTGTTTTTAGAGCTGGGGTAAATACAGCCAATTCTCATTTACAGTTCAATGGAGGGCAGTTGTATTCATCTTGATTAGGAAACAATCTAAGTGCATGAAAATGAATAATCATGTTGATATTTAGGTTTTTTGATTTCTTTACTGATTGCCCTCATGTTCAATGGAAACAAACCATAGGTATTACATTTGGTTTTAAAATGAAACCACCGCTACCAAAACATAACCAAGAACACACAAAGAAAACAAACCAAAACCCCCAAACAAACAAACAAAACCACTAGAAAACAAGCACTGGCAAGGACGTAGGGAAATTAGAACCCTTGTGCGCTAGTGGCAGGGGTTTAAAATGGGAGAGCCACGCTGGAAGAGAGAATGACAATTCCTCAAAAAATTAAAAATAAAATTCCCTATGATCCAGCATTTATACTTCTGGGTATATACTCAAAAGAATTGAACACCAGGTCTCAAAGAGATATTTGCACACCCATGTTCAAAGCAGCATTATTAAAAATACCTAAAACATGGAAGCAACCCACTGTCCACTGACAGAAAACTGGATAAGCAAAATGTAGAATATACATACAGTAGAATATTATTCAGCCTTTAAAAAGCTGACAATGCTACAACATAGATGAGCCTTGAGGAGCTCATTATAAAAAAAGAAGACAGCCCCCAAAGGACAAATACTGTGTGATTCCATGGATACGAGGTACTCAGGGTATGCAAAGACAGAGACAGAAAGTAGGATGGTGGTTGCCAGGGGCTAAGGCAGCAGGGGTGAGAAACTATTGTTTAATGGGTAAAGAGTCCCATGGACAGCAAGGAGATCAAACCAACATCTGCAGCTGAAGCTCCAATAGTTTGGCCACCTGATGTGAAAAGCTGACTCACTGGAAAAGATCCTTATGCTGGGAAAGATTGGAGGCAAAAGGAGAAGGGGGCAGCAGAAGATGAGATGGTTAAATAGCATCACAAATTAAACGGACATGATTTTGAGCAAACCCTGGGAGACAGTGAAGGACAGAGGAGCCTGGAATGGCCATAGTCCATGGGGTCGCATAGAGTCAGATATGACTTAGCAACTGAACAGCAACAACAGCAAAGGCCAAACAAGAATGAGGCCTTCTCCCTTCAGTTTTCCTAATGAAGCTACTTTAACCACTGGTGGCACAGCGGTAAAGGATCTGCTTGACAATGCAGGAGACACAAGAGACCTGGGTTCGATCTCTGGGTCAGGAAGCTCCCCTGGAAGAGGGCATGGCTACTCACTCCAGTATTCTTGTCTGGAGAATTGAATGGACAGAGGGGCCTGGAGGGTTATGGTCCATAGGGTCACAAACAGTTGGACACAACTGAGCGGCAGCCACTGACAGCTAAGACTAGCAGAATGAAGTTTCTACTGAGATGCAGTTTACTTTCTTTGACCACATTAACTATTTTCATTTGAATGAACTTTAGATGCTTCTTAGATCTGAAACTTCTGGGTGTTTCAGCTCCTGGTGACTTTGTTGATTTGGGTTTCTGTCTGTGTTTAGTGTTCCTGTCAACTTTTTATGGATGTGAAATTTAAGGAATATAAACATTTGTTTTCTGTAGCTTTCAAATGTGGTGGTATGTTTAATGTCTCCAGATTTAAACCAAGCGAATTTTCTACATACTAATCTACATGAATGGTATATGATATAAACACCAATAAAATTATGTAAAGGTGTTGGGCTTCCCAGGTGGCTCAATGGTAGAGATTCTGCCTGCCAATTCAGGAGCCACAGGAGATGCAGGTTGGATTCCTGGGTCAGGAAGACCTGGAGGAGGAAATGGCAACCCATTCCAGCATTCTTACTGGGGTAATCCCATGGACAGAGGAGCCTGGTGGGCTACTGTCCATGGGGTTACAAAGAGCTGGACACAATTGGGCAACTAGCATGCATGTAAGTTAGGTGCCTGTATGGAAATGTCATATATGTTTACTTGATAAATTTTTTACAACTTTCTTTTCACAGTAATTCAAGAATAAATGATCCTGGTCTAAGGGGCTATATGCTAACAATGAGGTATTGCTTGCACCCCAAATCACTGAAAATTTATTTGTCCTCAGCACAAAAATGAACTAGAAAGAGTGCTTGACTTGTGGGTGAGAAAATTTAGTTCTAGTCCTGACTTTATTACTTATTGTGTGGTCTTGTAGAAGCCCTTTAGCTATATCTATAACGTGACAGTCTTTAGCTAGGTACCCCTAGATTATTATCATCAAGTTGTGAGCAACTTTTTATGCTTCGTGACCAAAGTGCTAATAATCACACATATATTAAGTGGTTACTATGTGTTCCGCACTGACACTGTGCTTTGCATCTATTATCTTAATTCCTCCCAAGAAAGCAGGAAGGTGACTTTTGTTTATTCCCATTTTACTGTGGGATCATGAAGCTGGAATTTTACATAAGCTGTTGAAGAGCACACAGCTAGAGGGGACGTGGAAGAAAAGGAGATATGGAAGATGGGATTTTGAACAAGACAGTTGGGCTCTAGATTCTGGATGAAATGCTAGGTGTCACAAGTCACAGTATTATCTGATGTTCACTAAGTAACTACCTTGTACCTTAACTTGACTATTCAGAATCACTGATATGTCTCTGAATCAGAAATAAGATAGTTCATGCCCTTACCAGGTGGCGTGAGTGGTAAAAAAAAAAAAGAAAAAAAAGAAAAACTCGCCTGGCGATCTGGCAGACATGAGACACAGGTTCAGTCCCTGATTCAGGAAGATCCCTTGGAGGAGGGCACAGCAACCCATTCCAGTATTCTTGCCTGGAGAACCTCATGGACAGAGGAGCCCAGTGGGCTATAGTCCATGGGGTCACAAAGAGTCGGACATGAGTGAAGTGACTTAGCATGCATGCCAAGAAGATTTACATGGTGAAGGCAATGGCACCCCACTCCAGTACTCTTGCCTGGAAAATCCCATGGATAGAGGAGCCTGGTGGGCTGCAGTCCATGCGGTCGCAAAGAGTCGGACACGACTAAATGACTTCACTTTGACTTTTCACTTTGCTGTATTGGAGAAGGAAATGGCAACCCACTCCAGTGTTCTTGCCTGGAGAATCCCAGGGACAGAGGAGCCTGGTGGGCTGCCATCTATGGGGTCGCACAGAGTCAGACACGACTAAGTGACTTAGCAACAGCAGCAGCAGCACCAAGACACAGCTTTAAAATGTATAACCACAATATGGAGAATAATGTTCATCTTTGTAATGTGGAAGTAATGCCAGATTATCTTCTATCATGACAAAGAGCTTATACTTAGTACTTACTATGTGCTGAGTGCTAGTGTAAATATTTCACACCTATTATATATGGATGTAGCAGTTGCCCAAGTTAAGTTGGATACTAAAAGGCATCAAAATTTTTCATAACCATGACTGCACAGTACATTCACCTGGGAACTCTTCATCAACACTGGTTCCTGGGTCCTGCCCCAGATCCATCAAATCAGAATCACTAGGAGTGACGTCCAG
Organism: Madoqua kirkii; assembly: GCA_006408675.1. Lineage (NCBI taxonomy): Eukaryota > Metazoa > Chordata > Mammalia > Artiodactyla > Bovidae > Madoqua > Madoqua kirkii. Next base: position 2,629 of record SJYC01139764.1, on the reverse strand, counting down.
GCCTCATTATTTTTCATAAGCTCTCTGAAAGGCTTCCTATGCTTCTAGAGTTAAGGATCACTGGCATAAGGGTAAACTATTCGCAGTTTGTACAGAGTAGAAAGAGTGGAACTCTAGGAACAAAAAAGTCTCTCTTGATAATCAAATATTTCATAGACTTGTTCAAACAGTTCAATAGAGAGATATCTACTCTGAAACTGAGAAAATGACAACTGAAAATAGCTTTGAATAATATTTGAAAAGTATGGGCATGATGAGTGAAAGGTGTAGAAAAGTGGATAAAGAAAGTAATGACTTTGCATCACCCTTCAACTGCATACGCCAGTTAGGAATTTAGTTAATTTGTGAATTGTATTCAGCTTTACAATGTTTACCTCTTTATTATTTGGAAGATGTGTAACTTATTATTAGACATGATTAATAACATTGCAAAGAAAAAAAAAACTGAAAGATCAGATCATGCAAACCAGAGCAAAAAAAAAAAAAAAATCAGATTCCTACTGCCTGGGCATGAAGTCTTTATCAAATGACATCAGGCACTAAAGCAGCTGATACCTTCCTTGATTCTACCAAATGGAAAGATTATTTTAGGATTCTCTGCTTGCCTCTAGTGCTGGAAATGTAGTCACTCTCCCCAGTCTCCACACCCACACACCACTCCCTTCACAAATAAAGGGCAAATACATTCAAGGTTCCATAGAAAGTAATAACTACCCAGACCTTGACGTTCTTGAAAAACCATGTACTTGCTGTTCTAAGTAACGTTTATGATCAAAGCTCTTGTACAAACAGATATGGTTCCTAACAGGAAGCTTATAAATTCTTCTCATAATTGCTGTCAAAGCTGCAGTTAAGTGTACTACAAGTTTTGATAATAAAGAATAAAGTCACAGTTCAAACTTGATTATATTTTGGAAATTCACGCTCCTCTTCCTAGAAGCGGTGGCCTTAAATATCTCCCCATCCTGCCAAATTTTTCACTTGCACTTTTTATTATTTATGAAATCAGTGTCTGCACAATGTCAGGCAGACCTCTGCTGATAAACTCTAATTAAGATTAAGACAAGCCTTTTGGAAAGGATCCCATCATTAGCAAACATGATAAACACAAAAATATTCCCTACTTGTCAACCAGGAGCAATTCAGTAACCTAACAGTATTATCTGTTGCTAGGTTACAGAGCTGACAAAGCTTCAATTACATTGTTCAGCCATACCTATAGAGTTCTGTATAAGCAAAATGTATCCAGTATAAAAGCATTTAACTTCGTCCATGCTATCTGCAATTCATGCTTCCTTACAATGGTAAATATCAGGTTAATAATTACATAGCACGCTGAAAAATCTTTTCTATGTGTTATGTCTATACATGTGTCTTTCTAATTTATCTGTGTGATTGATAGATGCTTGCTTTGTAAAAATAAGGAAATGCAAGCAACGTGAAGCTGTAAACCCTGAGCACAACTACATCTGGGCTCATCAAGATATGGACCTAAGCTTGGCATGAAAATATACAGCAAATTGAACCAATTAAATCACATTTAGATTCTGTATTAATATTAGTCTGCCTCAGTATGTATAAGGATGAGGAGCCTCAAGCAATTAGATAGAGATGCCAGTTTGGAACTTTATTTTGAGCTTATAAAAACCCCAAACCCACACACACTCACCTAACAATACACAAGGAAATCAGTGGGTTTTAATACTAATTTATTCTAATGGATATTCTAAGGATATTTTAAAAGTTGAAGTTAGTAACATTTACTACACAGCATTAAGTCATGAAAGCTTACTTCTCTTTATTGGACTGGGAATACTAAGGGGAAAAATCAATGAAACAGTCTCCAAAAATACAGACATCTGACAGAGGGAAAAACAAAGAAAAACTCATATATGTAAGAAGAGAAAGTCTATGTGAATCAGACCTTTGAAATTTTTTACTGTGGGTGATTTTGTGTGTGTGTGTGTGTGTGATTTTCATGGAAATTTAGAGAAAATGTAATTACACATAAATGAACCAGCATTTTAAAATAGCTTTGGTGTAAAATATATTATATACTAAATTTCTACAGCATTTTGATTCCTTAAGATGTACAGTGATATTTCCACATTAACCTAAAAGTCTGCTTCCTTCACATGTGTGAAATACAAAAGAAGGTGGTCAAGTGATCAGAGTTCAGCTTAGAAAGATTATATATTGCTCTATAGCGTAAACCTGGAGAAGGCAATGGCACCCTACTCTAGTACTCTTGCCTGGAAAATCCCATGGACAGAGGAGCCTAGTGGGCTGCAGTCCAGGGGGTCGGTGAGGGTTAGACACGACTGAGAGACTTCACTTTGACTTTTCACTTTCATGCATTGGAGAAGGAAATGGCAACCCACTCCAGTGATCTTGCCTGGAGAATCCCAGGGATGGGGGAGCCTGGTGGGCTGCCGTCTAGGGGGCTCACAGAGTTGGACACAACTGAAGTGACTTAGCAGCAGCAGCAGCATAGAGTAAACCATGATCCTCTTGAGGCACACTAGCATAAATCCATTCTCTGGGGAAATAAATGGGCTGTTGAACACACACACACACACAGACATTGTTTCTAGAAGCAGAAGAAACAAGGATACTTGTTTGTCCATTA
>SJYC01139760.1:25000-36329 GCA_006408675.1 Madoqua kirkii | reverse complement strand
ACACACACACACACACACACACACACACACACACACACATGCTGAGAGAATACAAATTAATATGTCTCATATTTTTATAGCTTTTCTTAAAAGCAGTAGTTTATGAGTAGTACCTGTATGCTAGTGAAATAATCACATTTCAAATGAGCGTGTGTTTTTACCCTGTTATTTTATGCAATGGGAAATACTAACCAGGAGAGGTTTAACATTCCAACTGAATGCTCAAATTTAAACACATATAATTAAACAACATAGTTATCAATGACATACTGGCATATTCCCCCAAATATAATAAATACATTGGGAATGACTCCACTTTTGAAAGGAGCTGTAAACATCCCTACATTTGGGCCAAAAAAGTTTTTATCTGAAACACTGGACACTCCAAAACTTTGATGTCTAATGGGATGAAAAGACCTTCTGTTAAGCTAGTGACTACTCATTTACTCAGAGACTCCAAAGAGGAGAAAAGATTTTCAGTATACATCCCTTACACTTCAAAGGTTTCTTTTTTAAATAAACATTTTTATTTGGTTGGGCATTTATACAATGCAGCAGATAGAAATGCCATTCTCTTGTACATAAGCGAACATTAAAATCACAACAGGGAAGAATTAAAAAAAAAAACAGTGATAAGGTGGTGTGGTGGTAAAGAATCTGCCTGTTAATGCAAGAGATACAGGAGATGAGGGTTCGATCTCTGGGTCAGGAAGATCCCCTTGAGGAGGAAATGGCAACCTACTTCAGTATTCTTGCCTAGAAAATTCAGTGGACAGAGGAGCAACCTAGAAGTACATCGGCAGGCAAAATAGAAAGCCCGGAGATAAATCCACCCACCTATAGACACCTTATCTTAGACAAAGGAGGCAAAAATATACAATGGAGAAAAGACAATCTCTTTAAACAGTGGTGCTGGGAAAACTGGTCGACCACCTTTAAAAGAATGAAACTAGAACACTTTCTAATACCATACACAAAAATAAACTAAAAATTGATTATGATCTAAATGTAAGATCAGAAAATATAAAGCTCTTATAGGAAAACATAGGCAGAAAACTCTCTGACATAAACCACAGCAAGATCCTCTATGACCACCTCCCAGAGTACTGGAAATAAAAACAAAAATAAACAAATGGGACCTAATTAAACATAAAACCTTTTGCACATCGAAGGAACTATAAGCAAGGTGGAAAGGCAGCCTTCAGACTGGGGGAAAATAATATCAAATGAAACAACTGACAAAAAATTAATTTCCAAAATATACAGTCGCTCATGCAACTCAATACCAGAAAAATGAACAACTCAATCAAAAAGTGAGCCAAAGAACTAAACAGATATTTCTCCAAAGCAGATGCTTTAACCTCTGAGCCACCAGGGAAGCCCAAAGATGTACAGATGGCTAAGAAACACATGAAAAGATGTTCAACATCACTCATTATTAGAGAAGTGAAAATCAAAACCACAGTGAGTTATCATCTCACATAAGTCAGAATGGCTGCCATCAAAAAGTCTACAAAAAGTGCTGGAGAGGAGAGTCCACAAGAAACAAGTGTGGAGAAAAGGGAACCCTCTTACACTGTTGACAGGGATGCAAACTGGTACAGCCACTATGGAGAATCGTGTGGAGATTCCTTAAAAATCTGGAAATAGAACTGCCATATGATCTAGCCATCCCATCGCTAGGCATACACAGCAAGGAAGTCAGAAGAAAGAGACACGTGTACCCAATGTTCACTGCAGCACTGTTTACAATAACTAGGACAAGGAAGCAACCTAGATGTCCATTAGCAGACAAACAAGGAAGTTGTGGTACATATACACAATGGAATATTACTCTCAGCTATAAAAAAAATATACCTGAGTCAGTTCTAATGAGGTGGGTGAAACTGGAACATTATACAGAGTAAAGGAAGTCAGAAAGAGAAATACCAATACAGTGTATTAACACATATATATGGGATTTAGAAAGACGGTAATGATGATCCTATATGCAAGGTAGTAAAAGACACACAGATGTAAAGACAGACTTTTGGATTCTGTGGGAGAGGGCGAGGGGGTAATGATCTGAGAGAATTTCGTTGAAACATGGATATTGCCATATTTAAATAGACAACCACTGTGAGTTCAATGCAGGAAGTGGGGCAGTCAAAGCCAGCGCAAGGGGATGACCCAGAGAGATGGGATGGGGAGGGAGCTGGGAGCAGGGTTCAGGATGGGGGACACATCCGCACCCGTGGCTGATTCATGTTGATGTATGGCAAAACTCACCACGATATTGTACAGTAATTAGCCTCCAATTAAAATAAATATTCATGATCAGTAAAATTACATGGGTTGGTAGCGTTTCCCAGCAAGCGTACTACCTTTCTGTAGTCCATTCATTCTCCAACACCCATTCGTTCCCCTTCCATTCTCTTAACTTTGCTTCCTTATTAACCAAGAAAACTGTAGCCATCAGAAGAGAATTTTATCTCCACCTTGACAGCACTCAACTATATGCACCAGTGTCCACACACTCTGCTGCTATGACTATGATTTTAGATGTGCTGACCATGCCCTTATTTAAAGCCACCTTCCACTTTGGTGTTAGTTACTCCCCATTTTTCCTGTAAGCCTCAATTTTTCAGTCTCAGCAAGATCATTCCCATCAGAATGAAAATATCATACATTCTTTATTATAAACAACAGCAACAACAAAAACCCTCTAGCTCTTATTTATCTGCTCACATTTAAAGCAAGGGTTTCCCAGGTGGTGCAGGGGTGAAGAATCCACCTGCCAGTGCAGGAGACACAACAGACACAGGTTAGATCCCTGGGTCAAGAAAATCCCCTGGAGGAGGAAATGGCAACCTACTCTAGTACTCTTGCCAGGGAAATCCCACGGACAGAAAAGCCTGGTGAGCCACAGTCCATGGGTTGCACAGAGTTGGACACAACTGAGCACACATGCTCTTCAAGAAAATTGGAGATACCAAGGGAAGATTTCACGCAAAGATGGCCCTGATAAAGGACAGAAATGGTATGGACCTAACAGAAGCAGAAGTTATTAAGGAGAGGTGACAAGAATACACAGAAGAACTATACAAAAAAGAGCTTAATGACCCAGATAATCACGATCACTCACCTAGAGCCAGACATCCTGGAATGTGAAGCCAAGTGGGCCTTAAGAAGCATCACTATGAACAAAGCTAGTGGAAGTGATGGGATTCCAGTTGAGCTATTTCAAATCCTAAAAGATGACACTGTGAAAGTGCTGCATGCAACAGGCCAGCAAATTTGGAAAACACAGCAGTGGCACAGGACTGGAAAAGGTCAGTTTTCATTCCAATCCCAAAGAATGCTCAAACTACCACAAAATTGTACTCATCTCACGCACTAGTAAAGTAATGCTCAAAATTCTCCAAGCCAGGCTTTAGCAATGCATGAACCATGAATTTCCAGATATTCAAGTTGGATTTAGAAAATGAAGAGGAACCAGCGATCAAATTGCCAACATCCGCTGGATCATCGAAAAAGCAAGAGAATTCCAGAAAAACATCTATTTCTGCTTTATTGACTATGCCAAAGTCTTTGAGTGTGTGGATCACGACAAACTGTGGAAAATTCTGGGAGAGATGGGAATACCAGACCACCAGCCCTGCCTCTTGAGAAATCTGTACACAGGTCAGGAAGCAACAGTTAGAACTGGACATGGAACAACAGACTGGTTTCAAATAGGAAAAGGAGTACGTCAAGGCTGTATATTGTCACCCTGCTTATTTAACTTTTATGCAGAGTACATCATGAGAAATGCCGGGTTGGATGAAGCACAAGCTGGAATCAAGATTGCCGGGAGAAATATCAATAACCTCATTTATGCAGATGATACCACCCTTATGGCAGAAAGTGAAGAAGAACTAAACAGCCTCTTGATGAAAGGGAGAGTGAAAGTTGACTTAAAGCTCATCCTTCAGTAAACTAAGATCATGGTATCTGGTCCCATCACTTCATGGGAAATAGATGGGGAAACAGTGGAAACAGTGTCAGACTTTATTTTTGGGGGCTCCAAAATCACTGCAGATGGTGACTACAGCCATGAAATTAAAAGACGTTTACTTCTTGGAAGAAAAGTTATGACCAACCTAGATAACATATTCAAAAGCAGAGACATTACTTTACCAACAAAGGTCCATCTAGTCAAAGCTATGGTTTTTCCAGTAGTCATGTATGGATGTGAGAGTTGGACTGTAAAAAAAGCTGAGTACTAAAGAATTGATGCTTTTGAACTGTGGTGTTGGAGAAGACTCTTGAGAGCCCCTTGTACTGCAAGGAGATCCAACCAGTCCATTCTAAAGGAGATCAGTCCTGGGTGTTCTTTGGAAGAACTGATGTTGAAGCTGAAACTCCAACACTTTGGCCACCTGATGCGAAGAATTGACTCATTGGAAAAGACTCTGATGCTGGGAGGGATTGGGGGCAGGAGGAGAAGGAGGATCAGATGGCTGGATGTCATCACCAACTCAATGGACATGAGTTTGAATAAATCCCGGGAGTTGGTGATAGACAGGGAAGGTTGGTATATTGCAGTCCATGGGGTTGCAAAGAATCAGACAGGACTGAGCTGAACTGAACTGAGCACACATGCAGCAGTAGCATTTAAAGCAAAACTCCTTGAAACAGGTTCCTCTTCTTGCGCTCTCTCAGTTGGACTTTTCAATAGCACTCACTTCAGCATCTATTGGTTTTCTTGTCAATATCATCAAAGTGAAAGTGAAAGTCACTCAGTCATGTCCGACTCTGCAGCCCCATGAACTGCACAGTCCATGGAATTCTTCAGGCCAGAATACTGGAGAGGGTAGCTTCTCCCTTCTCCAAGGGATCTTCCCAACCCAGGGATCAAATCCAGGTCTCCCGCACTGCAGGCAGATTCTTTACCAGCTGAGCCACAAGCGAAACCCAAGAATACTGGAATAAGGAGCCTATCCATGCTCCAGTGGATCTTCCCAAGCTAGGAAGTGAACCGGGGTCTCCTGCACTGCAGGTGGATTCTTTATCAACTGAACTATCAGGGAAGCCCTGATAGCACCAAGGTGAAGGTGCAGTCGCTCAGTCGTGTCTGACTCTTTTCGACCCTGTGGACTGTAACCTACTAGGCTTCTCCATTCATGGGATTCTCCAGGCAAGAATACTGGAGTGGGTTGCCATTTCCTTCTCCAGGGGATCTTTCCAACCCAGGTATCAAACCTGGGTCTCCCTCATTGGAGGCAGACGCTTTAACCTCTGAGCCACCAGGGAAGCCTTGATAGCACCAAAGCCATTGCTAAAGCCGGTTTCTTGGATCTTGTCTTACTTCAACATCAGAGAAACTGAAAACAGTTTCTCTGTGAACACTTTTCTGCCCTTGGCTTTCCCTCAGCTCCTTCTCCTGGTTCTTCCAGTCTCACTGGCAGCACCTTCTCAGTTTCCGTTGCTGGGTCTTCTGAGTTCATTTGCCACATTTCCCTCCTCCTTCATTTTGTCTGGGCACTCTGGGTTGCCCTGTTGTTCATGAAACATGCCAGTGCATTCTTGCTTTCATCCTGGATATTCCTGCCTAAGACAGTTTCATGACTAGACTCTTTATTCCTTTTAGAATTTCTCCAATGCCTCCTTCTAAATAAGGTCTTCCTTCACCATCTTATTTTATTTTGCCACATCAGCAGCATGTGGGATCTTAGTTCACCGACCAGGGATCGAACCTGTGTCCCCTGTATTTGGGAGCACAGAGTCTCAACCACTGGATCACCAGGAAGTCCTACTATCTTATTTTAAATTTCAAACCTCCCTCTGGGTTTTTTCTGACTTATTTTTTCTCTATACTGCTTTTAAACATTTAACCAAGGATACATTTTGTGCCTTTATTTATCAATCTCCTCCTCTACTGGGATATGAACTCTTAATGGAAGAGGTTCACTGCTGAATTTGGTGTCTAGGACAACACCTATCACACACAATAGGCCTGCAGTGATGATTTACTGGGTAAATCAAGTAGACCACTATTTTAACTTTTTATTATGCTTTTATGTTCTATAAGAAAATGGTTTCCTGTCTATTTTCCATGACTCTGAAATGATTATATTTATATATTAGTGTGCTGGACTTTTCTGGTATTTTAATAAGATAGAATTGCACATCCATAATTAAAGCTAATTTTACTATTTTTACAATGTTATTTGGCTTTAGGGTGTATTTCTATGCTATTAAAATTATTTACCATTATCTTTTTATTGTTTTATTCTTCATATTGCATTAGAATGAGCACTAATATGTTGGCATCAGCCACAGCTCTTACATTTATATTGATTAAAAATTTTTGAGCCCTTCTTCTTCTTCTCCCTGGGTTTTTATCTTTGCCAGAGATGGGAGAGGATGATAAAAGCATGTTTGTGAAATATTTTATTTCTGATAGAACAGACCTATGTGAGGCAAATGGATTTAAACGCTGCATAATAGCTGCCATTTCTGAGCCCAGTTTTGACTGTCTGTGAAGGATGTAATAAAATTAAGAAGAGCATAAAGATTGGATTTGGGTGGATTACCTTGTCTTCAGGATCGATTATTTTGACCTAAGTCCATTAGCCAAACTGTCCCCATATTAAGGAGCATTTTTCACTAATTTTAAGCCAAATACAATAATTTCTAGAGTTAGGTGAGCATAAAGGGAAAAGAAAAGGGGGTTATAAGGAAGCAAACTTGTAGACAGAAACACAAACTTCAGCCCTCTATGAAATAGACCTGAAAGCATGACACTATTATTTGTATTGGCAGTGCTTTCCTTACAGATTGTTGACTTTTTCTGCACCAACCTCTAACCCACCATTTCTGAAACATTCCTAAGAAGACTTGAAAGACACTGTTAAAAGCATGTCTGCCCAGAAGCCCTGGAAAAACTATAGCTGCAAAGTGTCTTTACTGTTTATATAAGAGCAATCAAAGGTATCAACAAGCAAGACAGCTGAAACTGCTCTCTCAGAAAAAGAAAGCAAAATTGATCCAAACTGAATATTTCTATGAAACGGGTTACAGGGAATTCTGCAGCCAAGTAGGCATCCCCCATATGCTTGTGTATTCCTCCCTATAAACATGAATATTCATAAATACAATCCCAGTAGATGGGAACAACCTAAGTAAATTACTGAACATTAGCAATAGAAGAAAAACCTTTAATGCAATTCAAGTAGCCACACAGACCTGGACGGTTTTCATCAAATAACTGGACAAAAATATTACCACTACATCGACTTCATTGTTATAATCTGTGACTGAGTTGTTTGATCTGTATTATTTACCATGGTAAAGGTGAAAAATTGTTACCTGACCATTCCTTAATGCTGCTCTTGCTAAAATCTATAGTATTTTCCCCCTTTTCCACTTAAACTGAGGTCAGAGAACAGAGAGTCATTTGAAACATGCATTACTTTACAGCAGTTTCTCAGAGGCTACTGAGGCAGTCACTCTTCTCTTTAAGGACCTGACACTTAAATATTTTATTTCTTTACTGGGACTTTTGTTGTTGTTGCTGTTATTTACTTCTTAAGTTTGTCACTGTCCCTGCTGCCAATAAACACTTCTCTTTCTAATTCAATGTGAGCTGGGAAATCAACTAACCAGTCTGTATGCTGCTGCTGCTGCTGCTGCTAAGTCACTTCAGTCGTGTCCGACTCTGTGCGACCCCATAGACGGCAGCCCACCAGGCTCCCCCATCCCTGGGATTCTCCAGGCAAGAACACTGGAGTGGGTTGCCATTTCCTTCTCCAGTGCATGAAAGTGAAAAGTGAAAGTGAAGTGGCTCAGTCATGTCCGACTCTTAGCGACCCCATGGACTGCAGCCCACCAGGCTCCTCTGTCCATAGGATTTTCCAGGCAAGAGTACTGGAGTGGGGTACCATTGCCTTCTCTGAACCAGTCTGTATAGGTTGTATCTAAATTAAGAGTTCATGAACTCTCAGTGAAGATTTGACATGCTCTTACAGTGATAAAGTGTTAGACTAAAATACAATACAGTTATGATATGTAACCAAAGTTTTGTTTTTTAAAGCAAAATTTATATTTGCATCTATGGAAATGTATGCCTACACATACATTTAGGTGCTTCTGTTTGTTTTCTCATCTTTCTAGGTTACTGGCTGTGTTCTGAAACAATGCAAGAATATATAGAAGATATATATCTACATTACATATTACTGTAATATTTGCTCACAAGAGAGCACCCTCCACAACAAAATATTAACATTTAGAAGTTATACTGGGGCGGGGGGAGCTTCTTGATTAGAGAAGGCCAAGGTGCAGGCCTCTTCTGTGGTCCCCACCTGGTTTATGCTACACCAGTTGCCTCTCCCAGGCCACCCAGATTTGACCCTAACAAGATTAAAGTCGTATACCTGAGGTGCTCCTGTGGGAAAATCAGAGTCCCAGGTACCCTGGCTGCCACAGTCATTCCCCTGGATACGTCTCCAAAGGAGCTGGGTGACGACACGGCCACGACAACTGGTGAAAAATTGGCAGGACAGTGAAACTGGCCATTCAGAACAGGCAGGCCCAGGTTGAAGTGGTACTCTCTGCCCCTCTCTGAACATCAAAACATTCAAGGACTACCCAGAAATGAAAAAAAAAAAAGCAGAAAAACTTAAAGTTCAATGGAAATAAGGTTTTTGATGAGATTGCAAATATTGCCTGACTGATGCAGTACCAGCCTTTGGCCAGAGAACTCTCTGGAATCATAGACCTTGGAGGCTGCCTAGTTTGTGGGCTGCAGTGCCGCTGGCAGCCACCCATCTCTGACATCGCCGATGATGCTGGCGGTGGAGTAGTGCGAGGCCCAGTAATTAAGACTACAGAGAAAAACCGTTAGATAAAGGGTCATTGATAACCAAAAAGAAATATGGAATATTCAAACAGTTACAGGGAAGTCACATCAACTCTTCATGAAATATAGAGATACTTGGTAGCAATTCTCAGACTTACACTTCAAGAAGGAGACAGACAAACTTCAATAGGTTCACGAACACCTTAAATGTATATGCAATATCACATGTATATATGCACACATTTTGTCTGAATGGATTAAAAATGTCACAAGAAAAAACTTTGAAATACTTAATGACTGAAGACAAACTCTAAATAAATTGATGAAATAATAGTAGTAAAATTAGTTTATTATTCAATGTGAGAGTGACTGATATTCTATCTGGTGTTAATTAAAATAGAGATATTGCTTATAGAACAAATGTCTGTATGGACTTGCATTGCATTTGTAGAAGAAACAGTTCTTGTGTACAGAAGCAGAATTCAAATGTTTAGGTAGTGGAGAAGTTACCTAATAAATTACAATATTCTTGTGGAATATGATGCTTCCATGTGTAGCCAATCACTGGGAAACTCAATAAATAACCCAAGCACCAATAAATCCTCAAGTGTTTATTAATTTCTTACTCTGCTTCTAGGGGGTCTGTGCAGTGGTGATAATATGACTCATAGGTTTGTCTGAACAATTATCAATATGCTTGGCGTTTTATTCCACAGTGTGGAAGAAATGAAAGAAATTAATAAACGTCAACTGCTTGCCCTGTGTACCAACTATTGAAAAAAATTCTTTAGTTTTATCTGCTTACTTTTCAAAGTAAGGAACCAAACTGGTTCCATCGGGGCTAGTGTTAATACAGTAAATTAGACTATCCTGAAGCATACTGGAGGCTCAAGGTCACAGCCACTTTGTACTGAAATGAATATTAACTTGACAAGTGTTTCCAAATGTCTAAACTGCAGAGGTATACTGTAAGTTTACAGATGTATCTTTCATTTGAGTTCATGTTTCTTCCGTGTTCTCTACACTTAGGGGATCCAATTTTAGATTATAAGTGTATTGGCACCTGCAATGTGATTTGATTTCTACTTTAGTTCATTAAATTGTAACCATCATGGCATATTAAAATTTCACTAGATTAGAGAAACAATATTAATGCTTTTATACCAGAAGATGTGTAAAATCGATAACTTGAAATATCTCTTAATTAAAGAAGCAAGCTAAAGTGACATATCATCTTTAACTTGTTATCTCTAACATTACTTTTGTCTACAAGTTGGGATAATCGTCTTTCTAGGTGTTTACAAAGATGTTACATTTCTGAAAAGAAGATAAAATAGGTTTTAGTTTACTTTTCTTGAAGGTCCTCATGAGAAGGATTAACACAGCTTGCTGTGTGTTACTGGTCTACCTGGATAGACACATCTCAGGAGACACAATTTGGACTCCTGTGCTTCCCAAGTGGTACAGCAGTAAAGAATCCGCCTGCCAGTGCAGAGGATGCGGGAGACAGAGGTTCCATCCCTCAGTTGGGAAGATCCCCTGGAGAAGGAAATGGCAACCCTTTCCAATTTTCTTGCCTGGAAAACTCCATAGACAGAGGATTCTTGGAGGGTTACCATGGGGTTGCAAAGAGTTGGACACAATTTAGCGACTAAACAACAAAAACACATAAAACAGCAAAAATGTTTCTTCCTTCCTGCCAACACAGCTTAACACTCACACTTCTATCCATAGAGAAGTTGGAAGGACTGAAAACTGACTCAGATTATACGTTTATGATGACACGATCACTGGATTTTTGGTGGTATTTCCTTACACTTTATTTTTAAAAATTTAAACCACTTTACTGAGGTAGATTGACAGACAAAAATCAACATATTTAACAAAAACAACTTGATGAATTTGAAGACAAGGCTACATCTTACGTATTATTCTGAAAACTTAACAAGGTCTGCTTTTAAAACCCACTTCTACAATATTGCCTGTTAATTAAAATTCTTCTTAAGAATAACCAATATTTTATATACTGTGGAATCTCACGGGGCTTCCCAGAAGGCAATAGAGGTAAACGACCTGCCTGCCAGTGCAGGAGATGTAAGAGACGTATGTTCGATCCCTGGATCTGGTAGATCCCCGGGAGGAGGGCATGGCAACCCACTCCAGTATTCTTGCCTGGAGAATCCCACAGACAGAGAAGCCTGGTGGGTTACAGTACATAGGGTTGCAAAGAGTTGGACATGACTGAAGTGACTTAGCACATATGCAGGGAGTCTTATGATCTGTTCTGTGTATGTTAGTTGCTCAGTCGTGTCCAACTCTTTGTGACCCCATGGACTGTAGCTCGCCAGGCTCCTCTGTCCATGGAATTCTCCAGGCAAGAATATTGGAGTGGGATGCCATTCCCTTCTCCAGGGGACTTTCCCAACCCAGGGATAGAACCTGAGTCTCCCTCACTGCAGGCAGATTTAGAATTTTTAGCCATCCTAGCCATCAGGGCGGAGAAGG
>SJYC01139760.1:0-20000 GCA_006408675.1 Madoqua kirkii | reverse complement strand
AGCAGCAGTCCTTTGCTGGAGCAAAGCGCTCAGGGTAAACACCTTCCGTGCATATGAAATCTATCAGAGAGGCCAAACAGGGCGATGGGGGGTGACTGGCATCCCTGGGCCAAGGGCAGAGATAGCACTTGGCCCTCAAAGGAACTGACAGCGCCGACAGGCACCCATCTATGAGTGCCATGGAGGAAAACGGCGCAGTGGGAGTGACAGGCCCGTGTCCTGGGAGTCACTCTCTTTGGCTGGTTACACTTTCAGCATCAAAAATGCCCTGTTTTTGTGCACACATGAAAAGATATTATTTTATCCCTGGACATTAATATTCTCCGTTAAGCTAGAGCATCTATAAATGACACCATGGAGAGTTAGAAAAGACTCAGGAACCTCAACTCTGCCATTAATAGAAAACTCTGTAAGGTCAGAGTCTTATCAGAGCCTAGGACAGTATTTGGGATATTCGAGATATTTAATTAATATTTTTAACTAAATGAGTAAGTAGGAAAGTGAGTGACTGAAAACTAATTGAAACTCCTGGCGAATACAGCATCCATTCAAATATATATACATGAATGTTGAAACAGACTAAGGGAAAGGACAGGGGAGCAAGCACTATAATTCATAACTTGTTGGTTTTTATCCTGCTTTCAGGTCACTGGAGTTTGCCCCATGAAAAAGGAATTGTGGATCTGAAACCTAAATAACTTCAGCAATCCACATGTAAGTGAACAGCAACAATCATTTTTTTTTTCAGTTTTATTTTGCTCTCTCAGTGTTCATATCTACAAAAGCCTCTAACCAGTAGTCAAGATAAGTGTTGAACTGAGAAGTATTGATCCAGTAATAGCAGTTCAAGCTTTGACTGTGAGTCCTTAACCCTCCAGACATAATGTCATAGCCTCTTATCCTTGCCTCTTAACATTACCTGCCTATCTCCGCAGAGCTGTCACCTATGGTAATACAGTTCCAAACGCTTTCTAATCATTACTCATTCAGGCAGCATTCGTTCTGTAGCCAGTTTAAAAGAAAAAAAAAAAGGAAAAAAAAACTTTAGGTGTCGCTTTGAGTTCTAGACAGAACAAAGTGTTTTCTTCTGCAGTTCCCTTCTGGCCTTTAATAGACTGTATGCCTTAGAGTGTAGCAACCTAAGGAGAGTCCATTAAAATAATGTTCAGAAGAGGTATTAAGACAGTTAAGACATCAGGAATGCAGGGCAATCCACTCTGAACAAGGTAAAGAGACCACTGGGGTGAGGCAAACCTTCCTTCTCAGCAGCAGTCCTTTGCTGGAGCAAAGCGCTCAGGGTAAACACCTTCCGTGCATATGAAATCTATCAGAGAGGCCAAACAGGGCGATGGGGGGTGACTGGCATCCCTGGGCCAAGGGCAGAGATAGCACTTGGCCCTCAAAGGAACTGACAGCGCCGACAGGCACCCATCTATGAGTGCCATGGAGGAAAACGGCGCAGTGGGAGTGACAGGCCCGTGTCCTGGGAGTCACTCTCTTTGGCTGGTTACACTTTCAGCATCAAAAATGCCCTGTTTTTGTGCACACATGAAAAGATATTATTTTATCCCTGGACATTAATATTCTCCGTTAAGCTAGAGCATCTATAAATGACACCATGGAGAGTTAGAAAAGACTCAGGAACCTCAACTCTGCCATTAATAGAAAACTCTGTAAGGTCAGAGTCTTATCAGAGCCTAGGACAGTATTTGGGATATTCGAGATATTTAATTAATATTTTTAACTAAATGAGTAAGTAGGAAAGTGAGTGACTGAAAACTAATTGAAACTCCTGGCGAATACAGCATCCATTCAAATATATATACATGAATGTATATACAGTACAGGTATCCCTTGCTGTTCAAAAGTTTGCTGGAGGCCATTGTGTGAGTTCCCTCGTGGTTCAGACAGTAAAGCGTCTGTCTAGAATACGGGAGACCCGGGTTCGATCCCTGGGTTGGGAAGATCCCCTGGAGAAGGAAATGGCAATCCACTCCAGGACTATTGCCTGGAAAATCCCAAGGACAGAGGAGCCTGGTAGGCTAAAGTCCATGGGGTCGCAAAGAGTCAGACATGACTGAGTGACTTCACTTTTACTGTGCTTTTACAAAAGATTTAATACATTATTACCTGCTTTTTCTAACTGAAAGAAACCTGAAGAGGATTTTCATTTTTATGAAAAAAAGTGAAAAATGAAAATAGCATTGAGTGTTTGCTTTGCAGTGTTTAGTTTCTGTTAAATTACAGAGGCAGTATGCACTCTGCGCAGCGAGAGTGGCATTGCCAAGCTCCTTCCCCAGGAACTAGACTCAGCATCTCTGCATTCAGCCTCCATAGCTTTGAACTGTGTGAATAACTGTGCTTTATCTAGATTTTATTTCGTGCATCTGTTAGCAAGATGTGTGCTAAGGCAATTGCTTCTTTACTCCCATTCTGGTTTGCCGAAGACTTCATAGGCACTCTTTACTTTCAGATAGCAGGACAGACTTGTGCATGTATGTATGCATATATATACACACACCAACATATATATGTGGGCTTCCCTGATAGCTCAGCGGTAAAGAATCCAACTGCCAATGCAAGCGATGCAGGTTCAATTCCTGGGATGGGAAGACCCCTAGAGAAGGAAATGGCAGCCCACTCCAGTATTCTTGCCTGGGAAATCTCATGGACAGAGGAGCCTGATGGGCCACAGTCCATGGGGTCACAAAAGAGTTAGACATGACTTAATGACTAAACAGCAACACTATACATATGTACAGGAAAAACAACATGCGTGATGAAAACAAAGCTTCATCTGGAAAAACCCCAAGTTGTACTTTGACAATGGAAAGATGGTTCAGTGAAGATGAAGTGAAGTTGTATTAATCATGATGAGAACTCTCATGACAATGAGTCATAGGAGAAAAGTTTGGGGAACACAGGAAGAATCTAGCTATATTAGGCCAAAAGGTGAAGGCCATTTATTGAGGCTCTTAATGAGGAATTTAAAGTAGATCAGTATGGCAACATAGGGGCTACCAAATGCTTCAGAAGAATGTAATCAAAGTAGCTTTATAGTTATGGCTTTAATATAAGGGCAATGTTGGATATTGTAAAGGAACTGATGATTTACTAAAACTCAGCACTATTACTATGTTGAAGAAAGTAAGGCATTGTAAAGATGGCTCAAAGAAAATTACAAACCATTGAATTTTCCTTGGAAAACTGCCTGCCCATTTTAAGTACTTCTTAGTTATAAGATGGACTCCCCTGGTGGCTCAAACGGTAAAGAATCTGCCTGCAATGCAGTAGACCTGGGGTTTGATCCCTGGGTCAGGAAGCTCTGGAGAAGGGAATAGCGACCCACTCCAGTATTCTTCCTGGAGAACTCCATGGACAGAGGAGCCTGGTGGGCTACAGTCCATGAGGTCACAAAGAGTCAGAGACTACTGAGCCACTAAGCGCTAGTTATAAGATAAACATCAATGAATTTAACTCAGACATACAACTACCTAGAGAAACGAAACTTCAGTAAGTATGTCAAGTAAATAATTTAAAATGAATGTTTCATTTAAATTAAGTAATTCCTTAAAATATTCACTTTCAAATCTCTTTAACAAGTCCGTGAGAACATCAGATATATGATACTGTGGGTCTCTTAAAAAACAACCTTATTACACTTATTAGTGATATGTTCTCAGACAGGCACCTAAGCTTTCAGAGCCTTCTTATCTAACACGTGCTGCCCAGTTCTGCAAATTAAATGAGACAATGCACTTGAAAACACTGAGCACAGCACCCTGGCACACAGCTGTTTTAGGAACATTGACAAAGGGTGGGAGAAGCAGAAGAGTTTCATTTATAATTTTAAATGAATTGTAAATATATACCTCTACTTACAGAAGTGTCTCTCTAGCAAATCAACACAGTAGGGACCTCACCTTGACCACTCCACTCAAATACAAAATAGAAACGAAGTATTGAAGAAACCTCAAGTTTTGAGATGGATTTTGGGTGTGGTTTGGTGATGTAGACTAGACATCTGGTAGCTCATGTATTTCCTGTCTCTCTCTAGGACAACAGGAACCTTCCCTGCCTCCTTGATAGGCTGTCCGGGGAGCTTGCTTTGGCTAGTGCAAGGTGTGCAGAGCTGACGTGTGTCACTTCTTGCTGGAAGCTAGAAAAACCAGCCTGTGCTTGAGCACGATCTTTTCCCTCTCTTACATGTTGTTTCCCATGGAGGTTCTACCAGCTGGGGTCATGAACTAAAGATATCACGGGGCAGTTCTAGGGCTCACTGTCTTTATTTTTTTTTACTTTTTAAAAATTATTGATTTATTTTTGGCTCTGCTGGGTCTGCGTTGCTTCGTTCAGGCTTTCTCTAGTCGCAGCACGTGGGGGCTACTCTTCCTTCCTTACGCAGACTTATTGTGGTGGCTTCTCTCGTTGCAGAGCGTGGGCTTCCAGAGTCATGGCACATGGGCTCAGTTGCTCAGCGTGTGGAATCTTCCCGAAAGAGGGATCGAACCCATGCCGCCTGCACTGGCAGGCAGGTTCTTTCCCATTGCCCCACCAGGGAAGTCCCCAGGGCTGACTTTTGATGAATATGGAACATCGTCTGTTTAAGGCTCTGAAATTTTAGAATCCTCTGGTATTGCAGCTTAATCCAGTCTATTCAGAGCCTGGTGTGCTGCAGTCCATGGGGTCCCAAAGAGTTGGCCACAACTTAGGGACTGAACAACAGCAAATTCTGAGTGATAAGTTAACATCTAGGCTCTTGGAACCATTGGGAATAAAGAGTCCCTAGGTTCTATAAGTTCTAGTAGAGACTGAATGGTTAGATAGTTCAGAATTTATGTCATATTTTCAATAAATTTATTCTCTTCTTTGATATGAGTACTATTATAATTTTTAATGAAAATAATCATACAAAAATTTATCTACACACTTGTTCAAGAAGTGGTTTGAGCTCTTCACAGTCTGATTTCAAAATTATTATTTTTGGGGGGGAGCCCACACTGCACAGCATGTAGAAATTCCCTTACCAGGGATTGAATATACATGGAGACTTAACCACTGGTCCACCAGGGAAGTCTCCAAATCTGTCTTGCTGATCTCATCTCTCATGACATCTCTCTGTGAATCTAACACTTCAGCCACACAGACTGCTTGGCTGAAAAAAAAACTACTGAAGTATAGTTGACTTACAATGTGTGTTAATTTCTGCTGTACAGCAAAGTGACTCAGTTATACATTTGTAGGCATTCTTTTTCATATTCTTTTCTATTATTATTTATGCTTGATTTTGGTTAACATACCATGATCTATTCGGATTCCTCACTTTTTTATCTTAGTATTTCTTTTATCTAACGTAGCTTCTTTTCTTTGTCTACTGTTGTATTTCCACTTGTCTTGATTGCTCTATGATTTCTGACTTCTATCCTGTTTTCAACTAAAAGCCACACTGTAATGAGGTAAGTGCTATAATTAGTTTGTAACCTGAGCAAAGTACTATGTAGTGATGGCTACTGATTTATTCATTCGTTACATAGTTTGTGTTGATTTGCTCACAGTTGACAAAATTTTGAACACCTTCTGCTGAGAGAACAGGTCAAAACTACTTGATTCCTTAAATAGAAATTGAACAAGTATTTGCAATTTTTTAGAAGAAGCTTTAGTTTCAGAAGTGTCATAAGAGGACTGAATAGCCACCCAAGAGTCCCACAGTCCATGGTTTCATTAGATGTTTCTTTAAGAAAAAACAGAACATCAGTCAAAATCTCAACAAAGAAACTTGTACAGTGAACATTTTAAATTTAAATTTATAAATATATTTATAAATTTAAATTTATAATGAAAGATCATTTTGAGGATGCTTCAACATTTCTACAGATTTATTATTTTCACATTAGCCTAGTATTTAGAGGCCCTACAAACTGATTCAACTTTATTATCACTCATGTAACCAAATTTGCCTGTTGCCATTCCTTTATATAAGCCCTGTCTACTTTCCAAACTCTTCTGTCCTCTGAATGTCCTACACACATCCCTACCCTAGTGTTTACCCACAGTTCCCTGCTAAAGTCCTTCCCTAACTTATCAGAGGGCTCCTGTCCTGCCAGATCTTAATGCACATACTCCTTCCATCACGATGCTTTCCAACAGCCCACAGGGGGCAGCTTCTCCCCAGGTCCTTGCTGCAACTATCACCTGAATCATTTATTTATTGGATGCTTAGGATGTGATATTCTGCTAATTTTATTATTACTATAAACTCATTTATGATTAGGAATACCATCTTAATGTTTCTGATCCTCATCACCTTGACTTTACTCATACAAAGCAGACCTTGATACTGAAATGGAAAGCTTCTACTGGCTATTTAATGATGGGGCCTATCCGTGAAGGTACCAAGAGAGAGCTCCTGGCAGAGTTGAGTGGCTCAGAAGATTCTTGGATTAGTTGTTCTTTGTTGAACCACTTCTTTACACAATACAAAAACTAGTTCCCCTCTTTATCACTACAAATCTATTAACCATTGGGTCCCCGTCAGCCTTCTCCTCTCCAGATAGGGAGAAGAAAGAAGATTTCAATTTTACACGATGCTAAGTATTATGTAGGAGCCAATGATAAAAATTAAAATCTAACATCACTGGTAATCATGATGTAGCCTCTCCATTTTTTATTAAAATACCCAAGCAAGAACCAGAAGATGAAAAAAAAAAATCAGAGCATCCTTGAGACATCCAAAAGTTAACTGTTAGAAACTGATGGAACTTCCCCAGCTGAAAGGCCACTGAAATTATACTACATAAAGCAATTAATGGCTAGACAAGCAGAAAACAGAACAAATCTATATAGCTAAAAAGTAAACAACTTTACTTCTCTCTTTCCTGGAAACTGTTTCCACAGTATCTTGGGATATTTTGCCTCTATTTTTTGACATGATCAGGATACTGTTTTCTACCTCTATTCATAAGAACCTGTCTATTCAATGATCCAACTACTCCTTTCCCTAAAATTAGTTACCTGGAAAGAAAGCTACTTGGAGAAATGATACATGGAAAGAATAAATAGAAGAGATTTGCTTAGGGCACTGCATCCTTTGGAGGTAAGAACTTAGAGAGGGAGAGAGGGAGGGACAAGGAGAAGCCTTATTACTGCAGCATATATAATCCACTGAACACTGGTAAATCATAGAAACTAGGTTCTGAGTTTTCAGCTGTGTCTCCAACCTTCCTGCTATAGATCTGAAAAGCACCATTGGACCACTGTTCACATGACAGAGCATGAGGTTAAGGTAGAGCAATCCAATTTATGTCTCTAGTATTGGTACAGTTGTGAATAGTATCCCCTTTCCCTAAAAAGTATTCTAATTGATGGAGAGCAATCCCGTTGGTCTCCTGGGAAAAACCAGTTCTGGAATTTCCAATTTTCTCTTCTCATTCAAGGATGAGGAAATTTGAATAGCCTAGATAATTTACTAAAAAAGAAGGAAAAGTATACACTGTCTGACTTAGAGGAACCATATACTTTTAAAAATGACTTGCAATATGCAAGTTTTTCAGAAAGTAAATTATATCAATAAAAGATAGGAAGACATGGAAGTATAGGGCAGAGGGGGAAAAAGTCATAAGGAAATATCAGTTGATATGCAAAGGTGTCTGGATAGGACTGAAAGGAATCATTTTAAGCAAACAACTATAAAAGAAAAATAAGATTTCTTGGAGGCTAGACACAGAACGGACACTGCAGGAAGCTGAATCAGTTATGCAAGAGCACATTTAAACATTTCTCCATTAGGAAAACAAGGCAGAGGGGTGTTTAAATGGTGCATTGCAGAAGCAGAGAAAGAAATCTTATCCAAAAATATAGTCGTATCCAAGGAAGAAAATGAAACAATTAAAAAAAACAGAAATAAAGAGCCAAAGAATTTACCACTTTTCAATAAAACAGAAATTTAGACCTAGTCTAGAAAATATTTTGATAGACAGGAAATAAAACTTTTTGCAAGCAGAGGGGGAAATAAAGAGAAAAACTTCAAAGGGACAAGGATAAACATTAGGCTTTTGTATCCAACAAGTCTGGCAACATCTATAGAAATATATTTGCTAGCCTTGTATGTAATTTTAAATTTTGTAGTAGCTGTACTCAAATAATAACAACAAATAGATAAAATGACTTTTGATATATTTAGAACATGGTTAGATTATATAATTTTACATAAATTCTAATGAGATACCATATACATTATCTCAGCTTATATAGTCTAAAATATAATGTGTTTTATAGTACAGAATATTTATATATTGTACAAAATTAAGCAGACATGCAGTCTCATTAATTTTATGCTAATAATCTATTAAATTTATATGAAATATGTTTATAGCTATCTATTTACAGATAAATATATATGGCTATAAATGTAGTAGTAAAGAACCTGCTACCAACGCAACAGACATGAGAGACATGGGTTCGATCCCTGGATGGGGAAGAGCTCCTGAAGAAGGGCATGGCAACCCACTCCAGTACTCTTGCCTGGAGAATCCTATGGACAGAGGAGCCTGGTGGGCTACAGTCCATGGGATCACAAAGAGTCAGACATGACTGAAGTGACATGGCAACCCACTCCAGTGTTCTTGCCTGGAGAATCCCAGGGACGGGGGAGCCTGGTGGGCTGCCGTCTATGGGGTCGCACAGAGTCGGACACGACTGAAGTGACTTAGCAGCAGTAGCATACAAAATAGAAGGCTAAATGAATTGTGGTGAAATCATTCATTCCATACTTACTTACTGAATGCCAGTTGGTATCATGCGCTGTGTCTTGGAGCAGCTGTCTCTTAACTGGGGTATGTGAACTGTTCAAAGCACCACATGTTCCAGGATTTCGCCTGCACAGGTGATTCAAGGGACTCATTTCCTAAGTTCTCAACAACGCGGTTTCGTTTTCACTAGTTCTCTCTTTTGCCCTTCCTTTCACAGAAGTCCACTTCTGTCTTTACAAATAAAAGGTACAATCCACTTCTACAGCGCCTCACAGCAAAGTGTTAAAAACCCCAGCTTGCCAAAACAAAGGGAAAGCTCTAGGATACAGCCTCTGTTAAAGGCGTGTGTGTGTGCGTGCATGTGTGTGCGTGTGTGTACGTGTGCGTGCATGTGTGCACGCTAAGTCGCTTCAGTCGTGTTCAGCTCTGTGTGACCCTATGGACTATAGCCCGCCAGGCTCCTCTGTCCATGGGATTCTCCAGGCAAGACTACTGGAGTGGGTTGCCATGCCTTCCCCCAGGAGATCTTCCCAACCTAGGGACTGAACCCAGGGCTCTTAAGTCTCCTGCATTGACAGGTGGGTTCTTTACCACTAGTGCCACTTGGGAAGCCCCTCTGTTAAAGGGAAAGTGCTTTAAAAGCACATCTGAAATATTAAAGTGGGCTGGGGCTTCTTCCCTCCAGGTGACACAACTCTTGGTAAGGGTTCATGCTTTCTCTATATATCTATTTATGGATCAAATTCAGAAGAGAGAATATGGTTCTGGGGACATGAATTAACATGCTTAATTGAATTGGAAAACAAAGTCAGACTTTCTTCCTTAAAGAAAATAACAGTGATCTGGCTGACTGGCTGGGCAGTGAGATGTTCTCTTGAAGTTAGGTTACCTGGAGATACTTTTCATGAAATGACTGAGCTTGATCTGTAGCTCCAAGGTTTTAACAAAACTGTGCTGGGGTACCCGCTCAATATAATGAACACTAGCTATTTATTAGTGATTAATAAATAGTAAATTAATCATGGATAAAGTTAATCATAAATAAGAGTAAGTAATCATAAATAAATAAGAAAACTCTGTAAACTTAGGATTAAAGTTTTAGATATCAAGGTAATTCATTCTGTTTCAATATTCATTTATGGGAAACTTGAGAGCTAAGTCTTGTGAACTGTGTAAAACATGGAGAAGTGAATCTTGAAAAGGACACTGATAGAGCAGGGGTGACTCTGAATGGAAGGCATACAGGACAGCTTCTAAGAACACCAGCAGAGCGATGTAGATAATAAATTGCCTTTCTGTCCAATTGTTTTCATCCCTAGGTGGTTGTTAGTTCACTTACAATCACTAACTATGGCCAGGTTACTGGAGGTCCGAATGACATCTTTCAAATAAATGTATGCTCTATGTAAGGCAAACGTGACATGTAAATTGAGGAAAGTTTTCTCTGCATGTTAAGGATGGCTGTGGCTCCAGTGAAGTGTCATTTAAACTCAACACCCATTACTTCTAACAGAAAAGTATCCAATGAGATGACTCAGTATTTCAGTATTGGCCTCTGCATAGCTATTGAGGCTGTTAAATTTAATCTGAAAATGGAACCCATCATAAAATATTAATTACAAAGGACTGCTGGTATGGAGACACTTATCAGTCTATTAATTATATCGTTCATTCCAGCTGGCTTTGATCTTACCCAGATAATCAGGCACAAGGAAGGGTGTAATGACTAATAATAGTAACAGCATCGCTAAATATAATAACAATGATAATAACTAATATACAATGAGTTTTACTTGTTACTATAATTTGTGGTAAGCACTCTGTATATATATTAATATTACCTAAAACTCTTCTTTATAAATATTTTAGGATAAAGCTTCTGCAATTATGGTAGTTGGTGGTGGTTTAGTTGCTAAGTGTATCTGACTCTTGTGATCCTATGGACTGTAGCCTACAAGGCTCCTCTGTCCATGGCATTTCCCAGGCAAGAATACTGGAGTGGGTTGCAATTTCCTTCTCCAGGGGATCTCCCCAGCTCAGGGAATGAAACTGCATCTCCTGCTCTGCAGGCAGTCTCTTGCATTGCAGGCAGATTCTTTTCCACTGGACCACCAGGGAACTCTCTGCAATTATAATCATCTCCATTTTACATAAGACAACACTGAGGTTCAGGGAGATTAGGTAATATGCTCCTGACAAGTTAATAAATGTCTGTGAGAGGAAACAAACCCAAGCCTGTCCAAATACGCCTAATAAGCTTTTTTGTTTTTGGTTACACTTTTGTTCTATTTAACACTGAAGTGTCTATGGTATGTGTGCATGTGTGTGTTTTTTTTTTTTTTTGGTATCATTTACAAGACCAGTGAAAAGACATGGTGATTCTCACTACCACATAATTAACACAGTACATTTATACTGTGAGGCATCTCAATTACTATTAGCACAATTTAACTGGTGATTGGGACGATGGTGGTGCTGATCCAGACATCACCATCGCCTGGGTTTTGTAAGTATATAAGCTTTACAGATGACAACTTGTAAAATATTTCAGATTTGAAAAAGGCATGCCTATGCAGAAGAATAAACTAGAAGGGGCTGAAAATGAGCTTGGAAAAATAGTTTGGGGTAAGATCATACAAAACCACAAATGTCAGACAAAGGAAGAAGCAGTAGAAAAAAGTAATATAATTGGAGCTAGTGGACTTTGAGTTAGAGGATCAAATTTGACATTTAATAAATGGATGATCTTTAATAAGCCATCTCTCTACAACTGGGCCTCATTTGTTAAATGGAATTTCTGTAGAGGCTAAATAAGGAAATATATGTAAAAGGGGGGGTACATAAACACGGCAAAGTAAGGCACTGGAATTGTGTTTTAATAACAAGCAATGAAGGGTTTGGGGAGGTATGAATTATTGAAGAGTTTTTGAACTAGGGATCAGTCGACTTTGTTTTTCAGAATTCTTTTGAAGACAGAATCAGGGCAAGGACAAATCAGAGCAGCAGAACGTATGGACTTAAAATGAAAAAAATGCATATTTTGTCATATTTATTATTAACACTGGACAATTTTCTCTAAAGGAATTACCAATTTATGATAATCCCTTGCATTCTATTAGTGCCTTAAACTTTGCAAAAGCCCTTTTCAAAGACATTATCTCACTTGATTTTTAGCACAAGAATTCAAAGTACAATTACATATTGCAATAACGTGCCTGATGTTTATATAAATTCAGATATAATCTGACTAGTGAATAACTTCTATTCTCCATCCAGCCACTGTTTAAAAATGGAAGTACACTAAATTCTCATTTTCTCTTGGAGGCTGAGGGTTATTCTCCAGGACGAATTTCATTTTTTTGCACCAGGCACAAGTAATTGGCATTAATGAACCCAGAGATTCTTGGAACCACTGTTCCCATTCTAGATGTTCTAGCATCCATCACATGCATAATCATCCCCATTCGATTTTTTGAGCCAGGCTGAACAATTGCCACCAGGTGGCGCTAAATTGCAGCCAGGGATCTTTACTTTCAGAAGCCAGGGCTTAGAAGTTCCAGGTAGCTCAGGATGGCGGTGACCAGTGACTGCATAATAACATGACCTCACATTTTAGATGACTAAACGTTGGGGCCCTAGTTATTTTATTTTATTGTTGATGTAAGAGCTTCTTAGTGAGGTTTCATGACTTAACGTCACAAAGTGGTTTACTGACAAAGACAAGGACTCCGTCTCTAGATAGTAGGTACTGTGCTAGAAAGAGTATAGAACTTGGAGTTGAATGTCATGAGTTCAAGTCCCAGCCTAGCTACTTCCTAACCATAAGATGATAGGCAAGTTATTTGTCGTTTCTGAGTCTACTTTTGCCACCGGAACGTGGGGCTGCTCCTCTGGGATGTGGAAGAAAAATGCACGTGAAACTTCAATAGGAAGCCCTGGCACACTATGTAAGTATTCATACGATCTGCTTTTCTCTGCTCTCAAATATTAATAATTTTAATTCTGTTTCTATTCTAGACTCTAAGGATAGAAAAAGAAAATACTTCATGATTGAAGCAGTAACTTTCAAGTGAAACATTTTTTTTAATACAAAAATATATTATCAAAGCCGGAGAACAATATCATTTCCTTTAATATGTCAACCAACTAGAATTTATTAAGTATCTACTATGTGCTCAGTACTGCAGAAGCCATAGAAAAAGCTATGGCATAATTCCAGCCTAAAAGAGCTAAACAACCCATCAGAGACGTGCATATAAGGAAATGCCAATAATGTACGATAAATATCAGTAAACACTGGAAGCAATGAGAGTGTGGCGGTGGCCAGGAGCCAGCGAGACAATGAGAACAGGGCAAGAGATAAACTCTCTGTAGCGACGGGGAGAACCCTGCAAAGAGTTAAGAATTTGCTTTTGCCCTGAAGGTTGGATATGATATAAACTGGTAAAAAAGACAGAGATGTTAGCTTCTCTGATTCATCTCTCTGCTTTTCTCTGACTCAGTGGTTCCATTTTGGTTAACATGATCCCAGAAGCACCAAGCAGATTCTTATCAGGAGTTTTGTAATAACTGCTGACCTATCAGTAGGGAATATTGAAAGACGGGCATGGAGTATAATTTTTCAGCAACTTCTGGGCAGGTGCTGCTGGAGAAGCAGCTCCCTTTTAAATGTATCAGCACTTCCTCCTTTGCAGTGCATACAAGTTACTCACAGTTTGTATCTGTGCCAGTAAGATGAAGGTAATGCCGGCCCCACACACCAGTGGTAAGATGTGTGATTTCACCCTTGGAGAATTTGACAGAATAATCGACTTTGATGATTAATCCATTCCAACAGGAGGCTCCGCATTGGTGAAGACGCATTTTCTGCCTTAAGTGACTACCCTGTTGTGCTGTATTCTTTAAAATCCTTTGGAAGTTGATATACTACAGGAAGGAATAAGGTTCAGACCTTGGGGAATCACTCTGATTCTTTTAGACTGGTGAAAAGCACATGAGGTGGCTGGCTGTTTTCTTTTGCTATCTGGCTTTGACTAAATCAGGAGTATCTTACAGAATATACCCCTCCTGAGAAATCCTTGATAATAAGAGCGCATGATCTCTCAACAAGGTATGAGGAAAGGGAGCATTAGAGTGGCTCTGTGAAGTTTTTATTGTTGCCATTTGAACATACTTGACCAAGATTATCATATACAGGATGAATCACACACATATATACATCCATGTACATACAATACACATGCATATACTTAAGTAAATATAGATGTGTATAGATAGATAGATAAAGCATGTCCACTAAACTTTCTTTCCAATAATAACTTAGCCAAAGAAGTAAAGAAAAATCATTTTCTTGCAAGTACCTCTTCTTTTATCTTACAGAATATACCCCTCCTGAGAAATCCTTGATAATAAGAGCGCATGATCTCTCAACAAGGTATGAGGAAAGGGAGCATTAGAGTGGCTCTGTGAAGTTTTTATTGTTGCCATTTGAACATACTTGACCAAGATTATCATATACAGGATGAATCACACACATATATACATCCATGTACATACAATACACATGCATATACTTAAGTAAATATAGATGTGTATAGATTGATAGATAAAGCATGTCCACTAAACTTTCTTTCCAATAATAACTTAGCCAAAGAAGTAAAGAAAAATCATTTTTCTTGCAAGTACCTCTTCTTTCTGTACTCTCTCAAAACCACAGTTTATTTCAGATTATGGAATCTTATTGTTTAAAAGATAAAGTTTGACAGAAAATATGATGAAGAACATATGGCTCTCTTATTTTAGAAAGAGCATGTAAATAGCCTACAGTGAATAAGAAGTTTCCAGGTTCTTGGGCCCCAGTTCCAGAAATTCTGAATCAGGAGCTTTGGTTCAAGATCCAAGAATCTCTAGTGCTTATCCCCTGCTGGGGCATCTGATGCAGACTGTCCAAGAACTATGATTTGAGAAATGTAAGGATAGGCAGATTGGAGTCATTGAGATTTGAAAGTTGGACTTCTGGCCCTATGACTTCCTAATCAGTTGGTATTGAGCTGGGTGCACACCATTATAACATGTCTACCATCGGGATATAAATGATATGAATAACCTCAATAGCATAGCTAATAGTAAAGAGTAGCAAAATGATAAGGATGTGATAGGTTTGGAGTATTTGTGTGTGGTCTCAGTCACGCAGTTGTGTCTGACTCTCTGAGACCCTATGGTTTGTAGCCCGCCAGGCTCCTCTGTCCATGAGACATTCCTGGCAAGAATACTGAAGTGGGTTGCTGTTTCCTCCTCCAGGGGATCTTCCCAACCGAGGGATTGAAACTGCGTCTCTGGTGTCTCCTGCATTGGCAGGCGGACTCTTTACTACTGAGCCACAATTTATTTAATTATAAGTCTACATTATTTAATTTTAAACAATGGCTGTGTTTAAAAACTAATTCCCCAAATCCACCTCCATTTAACTTGCTCTTGTGAGCTAGCATGATATGATTCCAGTACATGTCTATATCAGTCTCCACAGACAATATTAGGATAATACAACCCATGTTCATAAAACTAATGTGATAATAATTTGCCTTCAAACTATGAGAAAGGTTCTAATTATTTGTTTACAATCTGTCTTTCAGAATGTAAACTTTATGATGGTCTAGTCTCTTTATTTTGTTTTGTTCACCATCATGTCCCATTCTATAGTGATGTTTTTCCAATATGGCATTTTAAAATATGTGTAGAAAGAATGAATGAATCCCTCTATGAATACCCTGTGATCCTCACTCCCCTCTCTGGCTACATCACTTATTCCTTGCTGCTGCTACTGCTGCTAAGTCGCTTCAGTCGTGTACGACTCTGTGTGACCTCAGAGAAGGCAGCCCACCAGGCTCTTCTGTCCCTGGGATTCTCCAGGCAAGAGTAATGGAGTGGGGTGCCATTGCCTTCTTCACACTTATTCTTTACCTTTTTTTTATTCTTCTGTTCCAACAACTTACCTCTTTCTCCTGGATCCTCCCTAGGCTTTTTCCCATCTTAAAAGAGAAGTTCTCCTCAGGTAATGCCTAAATTATCAATTCTTCTCTAAGAAGCTTCAGTATTAACTAACTTAATCTGATGTTCAGTAAACAATCCAGTAAATATTTACCATTGCCGAGGAGGTGACAAGAATACACAGAAGAACTATACAATAAAGATCTTCACGACCAAGATAATCATGATGGTGTGATCACTTACGTAGAGCCAGACATCCTGGAATGTGAAGTCAAGTGGGCCTTAGACAGCATCACTATGAATAAAGCTAGTGGAGGTGATGGAATTCCAGTTGAGCTATTTCAAATCCTGAAAGATGATGCTGTGAAAGTGCTTCACTCAATATGCCAGCAAATTTGGAAAGCTCAGCAATGGCCACAGGACTGGAAAAGGTCAGTTTTCATTCCAATCCCCAAAGAAAGGCAATACCAAAGAATACTCAAACTATTTCACAATTGCACTCATCTCACACGCTAGTAAAGTAATGCTCAAAATCCTCCAAGCCAGGCTTCAGCAATACATGAACCGTGAACTTCCAGATGTTCAAGCTGGTTTTAGAAAAGGTAGAAGAACCAGAGATCAAATTGCCAACATCTGCTGGATCATGGGAAAAGGAAGAGCGTTCCAGAAGAACATCTATTCCTGCTTTATTGACTGTGCCAAAGCTTTGACTGTATGGATCACAAGAAACTGTGAAAAATTCTGAAAGAGATGGGAATACAAGACCACCAGACCTGCCTCTTGAGAAACCTGTATGCAAGTCAGGAAGCAACAGTTAGAACTGGACATGGAACAACATACTGGTTCCAAATAGGAAAAGGAGTATGTCAAGGCTGTATATTGTCACCATGCTTATTTAACTTCTATGGAGAGTACATGAGAAATGCTGGACTGGAAGAAGCACAAGCTGGAGTCAAGATGGTTGGGAGAAATATCAATAACTTCAGATATGCAGATGACACCACCCTTGTGGCAGAAAGTGAAGAGGAACTAAAGAGCCTCTTGATGAAAGTGGAGAGTGAAAAAGTTGGCTTAAAACATTCAGAAAATGAAGATCATGGCATCTGGTCCCATCACTTCATGGGAAACAATGGAAACAGTGTCAGACTTTATTTTTGGGGGCTTCAAAATTACTGCAGATGGTGACTGCAGCCATGAAATTAAAAGACACTTACTCCTTGGAAGGAAAGTTATGATCAACCTAGATAATATATTAAAAAGCAGAGACTCGACTTTGTCAATGAAGGTCCTCTAGTCAAGGCTATGGTTTTTCCAGTGGTCATGTATGGATGTGAGAGTTGACTGTGAGGAAAGCTGAGTGCCGAAGAATTGATGCTTTTGAACTGTGGTGTTGGAGAAGACTCTTGAGAGTCCCTTGGACTGCAAGGAGATCCAACAAGTCCATTCTAAAAGAAATCAGTCCTGGGTGTTCTTTGGAGGGACTGATGCTGAAGCTGAAACTCCAATACTTTGGCCACCTCATGTGAAGAGTTGATTCATTGGAAAAGACCCTGATGTTGTGAGGATTTGGTGCAGGAGGAGAAGGGGATGACAGAGGATGAGATGGCTGGATAGCATCACGGACTCAATGGACTTGAGTCTGAGTGAACTCTGGGAGTTGGTGATGGACAGGGAGGCCTGGCGTGCTGCAGTTCATGGGGTTGCAAAGAGTCAGACACGATTGAGCGACCGAACAGAACTGAACTGATATTAACTTAGGAATAAAATTAAGTAGAAAATGTCCTTGTTCTAACCACTTATCCTCCAGGCAGAAATCTGAGGTGTGAGAGCTGGGTATTGGAAAGTCAACTAGGACCAGAAAATGAGATGAGGAATAAGATAGCAATGGAATAAATGTACTTGTCAGTTGTGAAAAGGGGCCACAGCTACAAGGCTTTAGAGTAAGGACTGGCAAGCTTTTGTGAACAGGGTCATACAGTGAATATTTCAGGTTCTGCATCACAGTTATTCTTGTTGTTGCTTTTTACAATCCTTTAAAAATATGGAAACTATTCTCCACTCATAGGACCATACTTTGCTGATGCCTCCATTAAAGGAATTAACTTCAAGGCATTGATGACCACATAGGTTTACGGGGTGAAGGACAAGATTCTAAGAGACAAAAATGACATTAAAAATCTAAATAGACTGAGAGGATTTAAAAGGAGGAAATAAAAACAGTGCCACAATAATATGTATTGACTGTCCATTTTGTGGCAGGATCTGCCTTAGTCCCTTGCATGTATTTTCTCTCTAAATTCTCACAATGGCCTTATAAACTGGTGACTGTGATTAGAACCACTTTAGAGATGAAACACAAAGATGTTAAGCAAGATGCCTGCGGTCACCAATCTAGTAAGTGAAAGACCTAAGCTTTGGCTTGGGAGTGTGCTCTAATAACCACATTACACATACACACACACACACAGAAAGATCACTAAGAGTGAAATTCCAACACTTAAAATAAAATATATTTTCTAGGAAGTTTTGGAACAGTAAAATTGAATAGATAATTTATTTCTCAATGTCTCTCAATTTGAAGATAGAACACAGGGATGCTCACAGTTGGTACAGTTCTTCTGTCTTTGCATGCTTATGAAAGGATGGCCTTCAGAAGGAAGGACTGCCTTTCTCCACTCACTTTCAAACTAGGCAAGTTCATGCGACTTGCTTTGGCCAGTGGCATATGACAGACATGATACACCCAGTAAAAGCTCATTACCAACAGGTAATTCATCATATCTGCTTCCTCCTGCAACTTCCACAATCCAGGATTCTTGAGTGAATGCAGTGGACAGAACTGCCCTGATGACCACATGAGACAGGCTGTATCACTGAAAATCAAAACTTGGTTTTTCAGACCACTGAAATTTGGAGTTGTTTGTAACTACAGTATAACTCAGCCTTTCCAATTACTACACAAATATCAAGAATTGTTTTCTATTGTAGTTAGGTTTAGGAATGCTTCTTCCTCAGAAAAATGGCTCATACTGAATAATGTCTAAAGAACTTTTGCCATCTTACAGTAACAACATATAATTCTGCTACTGTTGACTCAAAAAAGTATGTGACCTACCAAGAGGTAGGCAGACTTAAAATATAAGGCTCCAAGTTCCTGTAATGGATAAAAAGGTTAGCAGAGATCAAAAAGCCTGTGAAATGCCTGGATGTAGCCAACGTCTGCAAACCCTCCAAAACGGGGCTGAGTTTGAGTTTCAAAACGAAATTCAAAACCATAGAAAAGAGTTTCACATTTCACCCTGAAAGTTTCATACAGCTAAAACTTTCATATCTTTTTCAGGTATCATACTACAAAAAGTTCCTAAAAATCTCCCTTAAATAAATAATGACTGTAGTCCCATCTATTAAATTCAGTATACTCTGCTGTTCTTTGTGTACAGAGATAATACCACTGACTTACTCTCAGTTAAGTAGGCACTCTCAATTAATATTTATTCCTGATTGGTCCTGCCTCATACTTTATTCTCCCCCAAATTTTAAGTATTGTGTATATAATTGCATACATTTTTGAAAAACATGGTTGGGTTGAGTTTCTCAGAACTGAAGAAGCTAAGTGAGATATCTCTGGTGTATGAATCTCTTGGTTACAGCACCATTAGCTCCATGTTCTTAATTAACCAGGTGACTTTTAGAAGAAAAAAGAAAACATGGAGAATACTAGTATAGTCCTTTGAAGAACTCCATTAAACTATATATAAGAGCATGTAATACAGAATATCATTAAAATGAGCAAAAAGTAACTGAGTTTTTGAACTTTCATAATGTTATATTTGATGAGTAAAAATATTGTGTTCCTTGATTTACTTCAACTCCAGGGCAAACATTCTTGAGTCATGTCTCTTCAGGAATAACATTCTATGCCTCGCTCTTAACTTTTATAATGTGTAACACACTGGAGAGGCCAGCCTTGTTCATGTTCTTCCATTTATCACCAAAAATGGAGCAACTATTTGATCAGCCATGACACGCATACTCTGAGCTCCAAATTTTGTAATAAAGAAAACTCCAGTTAAAAGATATCCCTACTATCACGTAGAGGTTGTTCTTTGTAACAACAGTATAAAAAGGGAAGTAAGTAAATCTAGATTTAATTTTTTTTCATCCTTGTTTTAACCCATGGCTAATCCTTAGAATATGGCAGGTATTAATTATTGTTTCCCCCCAAAATGACTTTCAGCAAAGTTTTTGATTCTTTTTGTTCCATAG
>SJYC01139759.1:0-11251 GCA_006408675.1 Madoqua kirkii | reverse complement strand
AATATATGCATATATAAGATATAAAAATATATAAAATATATAAAATATATAAAATATATATAATATATATAAATATAAAATATAAATATATATAAAAATATAAAAATACATGTCTCACAAAATTACTATGCCATTAAAGGGAATAAAGAACAAGAGCAATGAAGCTCTTTTTAATTGGTAAAATACAAAATTAGATATCTTTATCACACAAAATCCTAAAATGACTATGCCTGAACTATTCTATGCTATTTTTATAATAAATATATTCTACAACAATTCTTTAATTATTATAGCTATGTGACATTGGACAGCACAGTTATACTCTTAACCTAAATGAGCCCAGTTAATCCAACTTTTACTTCTCGTGGATTGTAAATGTGATTCATAAAGTGTAGTCCAGACTGTCAGACTTCTCCTAATTTTTAAATTAATTGACTCACTAGACAACTACATTTCCCAACCTCTCTTATAGTTAGATTGGAGCCATGTGACTAGTTCTGGGCAATGAGCAGCAAGCTGAAGAGGTGACTATTATCTTCTCCAGGCTAGCTCCTAAAACTTTATCCAAGAGCTTAATCTTTGAGTAAAGCATCATTCCAAGATAGAAGAAGACTTACTCCCTGAATGTCTATGAGGTAAAGTGCCTCTGTCTCTCACCATTTTTGGTGAGATACATTTGATTATGGCAAAGTGTCAGTTTGTAGGGGGTGAGAAATCAGTGCCCTGGATATAGAGAACAGACAGGTAGTAGCTGAGACGGGAGAGGACGGGTGGAGTGGGAGGCTGGGCTTAGCACATATAAGCTTTTATATATAGAATGGATAAATAATAAGGTCCTACTGTATAGCACAGAAAACTATATTTAATACCCTTTGATAAACCATAATGGAAAAGATTATTTAAAAGCATATATATATTTATGTATAACTGAATCACTTTGCTTATAGAAATAATTGTAAATTACAAATTGTAAATCAACTATACTTTAATTAAAAAACCTTATTTGAAAAAGTTTAAAAGAAAACAGTGCCAGAGTATTAATCATAATATAACTTGACTCACTGTTTCCTTTTTGAGAGGCAGGCTACAAAACAATGTGATCTGACTATATCTATGTTCCATAACAGTACATTTACATTTTTGGAGACGCAAATGGCATCCCACTCCAGTATTCTTGCTTGGGGAACCTCATGGACAGAGGAGCTTGGAGGGTCCATGGTGTCACAAAGAGTCAGACCCGACTTATGACTGAACATTTACATTTCGATACAAGTTTCTTAACTTGTTATAGATGAGTAACAAACAGGTCACCAAAGGGCTGTACACTGAATAGCACTGATGTAACTAACTCTGACCAGCGGTAGAGCTGGAGCTTGTAAGTATAGGCTATATGTTCCGTAACCCCACTCCAGTAGTCTTGCCTGGAGTATCCCATGGACGGAGGAGCCTGGTGGGCTGTAGTCCATGGGGTCGTTCAGAAATGACTGAGCGACTTCACTTTGACTTTTCGCTTTCATGCATTGGAGAAGGAAATGGCAACCCACTCCAGTGTTCTTGCCTAGAGAATCCCAGGGACATGGGAGCCTGGTGGGCTGCCATCTATGGGGTCGCACAGAGTCGGACACAACTCAAGCGACTCAGCAGCAGCAGCAAACAAAGGTCATGCTAAATGAGGTACATCAAATTGCTTCTTTATAATTCAGTATTTTTCTTAGTATGTGCCAGTTTATGCTTGTTGTCTCAGATTAACAATCAAACTCCCTTTCACTCTCAAATGTTACCATTTTATATGTTATATTATTTGGCCAACTTTACTAAAAGAACTTCTTTTCTATACATAAATAAGAACTCTGGGTAAGAAAAGATAATAATTTTTGTTCACACTACTAGCTAGTATTTTTCATCAGTTCAGTTCAGTTCAGTCGCTAAGAAACACTTATTAGGTAGGTGATTAAAACCAAAGGGAATCAGTAATTTATTTCTTCTGCACTTAGTACCAGGAGGATAAAAAGTGAAAAAGGCACCTTTGGAACACTTGCAAATATCACAGCTCCACAGATAAAATAAAATGAGAAATATTTATATTGTTTCAAAGTTATCCCTTGGGCATTTTAATCATGTTGACTAAAAGGTGATTTTATACAGTAGTCTTCATTTTACTGTTATGTACTTTATGCATTGATTCTGATTTGTGTGTTTTAGGCACTATTAATAATCTTGAAGTTGCCAAATTCACCTTTCTCAGGGGTTTAAAATTTTCAGAATTCCTATGTATGCTTAGACTGGAAACCTTTTAGAATTTTTGAGGGAGGTATACCAGTTGGTCACTGGACTTCCAAGTCTCGGCTTTGACTTTTTCTCTTATCTGGGCCACAATGCTTGATATTTTGAACATTTAATTAAATTATTTGATTTGGCCTTCCCAGTGAATAAAATGGGAGATAATCACACATGCACATCATACACACACACATGCACAAAGGATTTCTGAAGATTAAGTGAAGCAATATGTGTTAAGGTAATATATGACCTGAATGGTGCAACAGAGGTGAACGCTGCATGTAAAGTAATTCATCACTAGATTTGAGGTCACTTATTTCACATTATGATGAAAGGGGTATCTAACAGGAAAACAGTCCTGAATGCCTATATGTAGTTCATGCTCAGTCACATTCGACTCTTTGTATCCCCATGGAGTATAGCCTACCAGGCTCCTCTGTCCACAGTCCATGGGATTGCCCACACAAGAATATTGGAGTAGGTTACCATTTCCTTCTCCAGCAGATCTTCCTGGCCAAGGGATTGAACCTGAGTCTCCTGTGTCATCTGCGCTGGTAGGCAGGTTCTTTACCCCTTATTGCTCCCCAACGGGAAAAAAGTGACTTCTCTGATTGGTGAATTTCAGATAAGAAACTGGGTTCTGCCACTCCCGTTCTTCCTTCTCTTGAGAGCCAGCTGGCCCTCAGAGAGCAGACCTCCAGGGCCCCTTCATGCCCAGGATGATCAGCAGTTTTTCAGTGCTTCCTGTAGTTCCAAGAGTAAATCCACCTAAGTCTTGGATGCATTCTGAGGCAGCCCGATTGGCTAACACACCTACACCATGATTTTCAATCATGTTATTGCATTAAAATGGCTATTCTGATTTTCATCTGACAAATGCCATATCTGTCTCTCAAAAGGAAAGGGGGAAAGACATGCTATTTGTTTGTCCTTGCAAATGCCAACAGAAATAAGAGACTAAATATAAAATGTAGATATCGTACACTACAGACTGATACCTTATTATAGTTACTAATTTATTTTGTACACATAAAATAATCCTAATCTTCTTTGTATATTGCACAAACATAATGCTTTCATTCGATTTTCCACTAAAAATTCATGATGTCTCCAAATACATATGGCACTGAATTAAATGTCTTCATATAATTTATTAATTTTAGATTCAGAATGTATCAGTTTGGAAAACACATAAACAGGTAATTATACTGATTTAATATGGCAACATGCTTGGACTAGCTCTCCAATATTATTATCATGATTAAAATGTAATCTCTTAATTGAATACTGGCTTAGAGTTCAAAAACACTTCCTTATCCGTGATCATTTGATCCTGTCATTTGCCCTCCATTGGACCAGGTCGCCTGTGGTAAACAGCTGCAGCCATGTATCACTGTGGAGAGACCACTGGCTCTCGGGAGAATCCAACGTACAACCTGAGCCGCCCCAGTTTTACGTGCTAACCAGTGGGCTAAATGGTCAAGGGGGAGACCTCGTCAGAAGATAAAGTGGGATTCATACAAGGAGTGCAGGGCCTTGTGGAGTTGAATTGTAGTCCACTTTCCCAGATGAGACAGCACATCTTATCTAAGTATTGCAGATGTTTCTCAAATGACCCAATAAATATTAGAATATCATCTAGGCAAATGACGTAAATATGTCATTGGAATCCTGCAGCCTTCCATAATTAAATGCAACACACCAGCTACCTATTTTCTTTCTAGCAAGCTAAACTTGGCCAGCTTGAATTGCCAACATATTCTAATCATGTTCTTTCCTAAGGAAACTGGGATGTGTTCACCTTGGCACGGGTGGAAGTATGAAGTGAGAAGGCAGTTACCTAATTAACATGATATAACTTAATTAATTCTGCATCCTTAGAGCATGGATGGAACCATGGATTTCAAATATAAGGTATCAAATCAATCATGTTAGAACTCTAGAGCACATGACATTTCATAGATCCTTTATGTCCTTTAAGCTGCATCTAATTTCCTGACATATTCAGGATTTAGAAAAGATGTGTGCTCAGGTGCTCACTCATGTCTAACTCTGTGACCCTATGGGTTGTAGCCCGTCAGGCTCTCCTGTCCATGGAAATTTCCAGCCAAGAATACTGGAGCAGGTCGTCATTCCTTCCTCTAGGGGATCCTCCCAACCCAGGGATTAAACCCGCATGTCCTGCATTGGCAGGTGGATTCTTTACTACTGGGCCACCAAAGAAGCCCTTAGGAAAGATAGTTCCTGTAATTCTTGGGGATATAATGTAATCCAAATATATGTATGTGTTTCCTTGGTGGCTCAGATGGTAAAGGCTCTGCCTACAATGCAGGAGACCTGGGTTTGATTCCTGGGTTGAGAAGATCCCTGGAGAAAGGGATTCTTGCCTGGAGAACTCCATGGACAGAGGAGCCTGGTGGATTAAGAGTAAATACGCACAGGTTTATTTCTGCCAATTTTGTAGTGGTGTAGAACCCATGTAAAACCAATTCAACAAACAATTTTAGGATCTTCATTAGCTTTAGCCCTGGGCTGTATAATTGAAAATATTTGTTATTGTTCAGTCGTGTCTGACTCTTTGCGACCCCATGGACTCCAGCATTCCAGGCTTCCCTGTCCTTCACCATCTCCCAGAGCTTGCTCAAACTCATGTCCATTGAGTCAGTGATGCCATCCAACCATCTCATCCTCTGTCGTCCCCTTCTCCTCCTGCCTTCAATCTTTCCCAGCATCAGGGCCTTTTCAAATGAGCTGGCTCTTTGTATCAGGTGGCCAAAGCATTGAAACTTCAGCATCAGTCCTTCCAAAGAATATTCAGAACTGATTTCCTTAAGATTCACTGGTTTGATATCCTTGCAGTCCAAGGGACTCTCAAGAGTCTTCTCCAATACCACAGTTCAAAAACATCAATTCTTTGGCATTCAGCCTTCTTTATGATCCACCTCTTAGATCGACACATGACTACTGGAAAAAACATAAGCTTTAACTATGCACACCTTTGTCAGCAAAGTAATGTCTCTGCTTTTTCATATGCTGTCTAGGTTTGTCATAGCTGTTCTTCCAAGGAGCAAGCGTCTTTTAATTTCATGCCTACAGTCACCATCTGCAGTGATTTTGGAGCCCCCCAAAATAAAGTTTGTCACTTTTTCCATTGTTTCCCCATCTACTTGCCATGCAGTGATGGGATCAGATGCCATGATTTTACTTTTTTTGAATGTTGAGTTTTAAGCCAGCTTTTTCACTCCTATTTTACCATCATCAAGAGCCTCTGAATTCCTCTTCACTTTCTGCCATAAGGCTGGTGTCATCTGCATATCTGAGGTTATTGATATTTCTCTCAGCATTCTTGATTCCAGCTTGTGCTTCATCCAGCCCAGCATTTCGCATGATATATTCTGCATAGAAATAAGCAGAGTGACAGCATACAGCCTTGACGTACTCATTTCCCAATTTGGAACCAGTCCATTGTTCCGTGTCTGGTTCTAACTGTTGCATTTTGACCTGCATACAGGTTTCAAAGGAGGCTGGTAAGGTGGTCTGGCATTTCCATTATTGATATTTCTCCCAGCATTCTTGATTCCAGCTTGTGCTTCTTCCAGCCCAGCATTTCGCATGACATACTCTGCGTAGAAATAAGCAGGGTGACAACATACAGCCTTGACGTACTCCTTTACCAATTTGGAACCAGTCCATTGTTCCGTGTCTGGTTCTAACTGTTGTATTTTGACCTGCATACAGGTTTCAAAAAAGGCTGGTAAGGTGGTCTGGCATTTCCATCTTTTTAAGAATTCTCCACAATTTGTGTGATCCACACAGTCAAAGGCTTTAGCATAGTCTATGAAGCAGATGTTTTTCTCTATTTCTCTTGGTTTTTCTATGGTCCAAGAGATGTTGGCGATTTGATCTCTGGTTCCTCTGCCTTTTCTAAACCCAGCTTGAACTCTGGAAGTTCTCAGTTCATGTACTATTGAAGCCTCCCTTGAAGGATTTTGAGCATGACCTTGCTAGCATGTGAAATGAGTGCAATGCTTAAATTGTAAGGTTTTGTTAACCCATGTTTTAAAGTAAAACTAGGTTAAAACTGTGGAGAAAAATGTCCGGATTTTCAGGATTTGTAATGAAGGGTCATCTGCATCTGTGTATAGTGTATTTCTCCAACATGTTAATCTATATCACACACTCTCTTCCTTTGCCACACACAAATTGAGCTTCTGCCCATTCTCTAGGCATCAAGGACCATATAAAACTCTGTGTCTTTGTACCTGGAATGTCCTTCCTTGCCATTTACATCTAGCAAATGCTCTTTACTTAACCATTGCCAAACCCTACGGGCTTCCCAGCTGGCGTAGTGGTAAAGAATCTGCCTGCCAACGCAGAAGGCTTAAGAGATGCGGGTTTGATCCCTGGGTCTGGAAGATCCCCTGAAAAATCTTCCCTGGAGAAGGAAATGGCAACTCACTCCAGTATTCCTGCCTAGAAAGTTCCATAGACAGAGGAGCCTGGTGGGCTACAGTTGCAGAATCGGACACAACTGAGCACACACACAAAACCCTTCAAAACCATTACTCCCCTCTCCCCTTGGTTTCTATACCAATTTCCTCCCCAATATGTTCCACTGTAATTGTATTTTCATATTTATCTGCCCACTGTTAATTTCAATGTTATCCCCTTCTATGCATTAATAAAAGTCACCAATAAAATTTAAATATGACTCTTCCCATTTACTTATTCTTTTACATGCCATTTGCCCACTAACCAAACCTTATCTGTTTTGCCCTCAGAATAACTGACTCATCTTCTACTGCCTATTGCAAAACCTGGGAAACATGCGGAATACATGTCCTAGTATTTCTGAATAACACTGTTTTTTCTGATATGAAGTGGGCAGCTTTCCCTCTATATATTCCATTCTCATTAGCGCTTGCTGCTGCTGCCGCCAAGTTGCTTCAGTCGTGTTTAACTCTGTGCGTCCCCATAGACGCAGCCCACCAGGCTCCTCTGTCCCCAGGATTCTCCAGGCAAGAACACTGGAGTGGACTGCCATTTCCCAGTGCGTGAAAGTGAAGTCACTCAGTTGTGTCCGACTCTGTGTGACCCCATGGACTGCAGCCCTCTGTTCGTGGGATTTTCCAGGCAAGAGTACTGGAGTGGGGTGCCATTGCCTTCTCGCCATTAGCGCTTAGCATTAGGCTAATAGTTGGTTCTAATACCATTTCAACAGAATGTGAGTTATTTGAGGGATAAACTGAAGTCCCAGTATTACCCATTCTTTTAGTATTCATTTGGTTGTTGTTTGCTTGTTTTCCCTTTGGAGAAATGTTACAGAGCTGGAATAATTATTTTAGATAATACTAGGTTTCTTGTGAGTCCTGCCTGTCCTAACCTTCTGTTCTAACATTTGTTCTTTTTGGCTCAACTATGTCAAAGAGAAACAAAAAGCAAGAGAGCTACCTTCACTTTCTATTCTCCTGCTGCTGACCTGGTTGTCAGATGAGAGAGCAAGGCACAAGGCCAAAACACAAGGCTGTTCTCAAATTCATGACCTGAATTTTTCCAGCGTCAGGACAAATAGGTGGGGGAACTGATGTGGATCCCCAAGCACCCTGTACCTATGTGAACCCTTCTGGGGCCAACGGGTGAGCGATCAACTCCTTCATGGAGCACACTGAAACACCCGATTTCCAGCGCAAGACAAGGAGATATTTTTCTCATTAAGGCACCTTATTTCCCTTTAAAAACATCTCCAAAGAAAAGCTCTGATCTTAACATCTGAGAGGAAAAAGCTGCAAAGAAAAAATTGCACTAAAACATGCCTTGGAAAAGATAGATGTGGAAAATCTATCCCAAATCACTACTATTAACACTACACTGTTGGTACCACTCCAACTCACACTGCAGCATAAGAATCTGTGATTTTTGAAATACTTTTGCTTATATTTGATAACCAAGATCGAACTCCCTATAATACAGGTGATAACTATTCTTGCGGGAAGACTTAACACACGCTGCACTTACGTATTATGACCAGTGCTTTAGCTATTACTTGTTGAAATCCATCTCTTAAAATTATTGCACAGAAAATGCAGAGAGATGGAAAGTTGCTTGTTCTTCGAAATAAAACAAAAGAGCAAACACAAAACAAACAAATAGAAACAGCTCTTTAAGAAGCTGAGCAGACACTTCCTGTCAAATAATGAACAACATTGTAGGACTGATTTATTCATACTACAGCTGTGATTTGATAACCAATTCTGTGTGGAATTTATTTGTGAAATGTCATACAATCCAAGATGTTTTAATTATGTTACATTTTATCTGAGACTGCTG
Source organism: Madoqua kirkii (assembly GCA_006408675.1). Taxonomy (NCBI): domain Eukaryota; kingdom Metazoa; phylum Chordata; class Mammalia; order Artiodactyla; family Bovidae; genus Madoqua; species Madoqua kirkii. Next base: position 2,644 of record SJYC01139759.1, on the reverse strand, counting down.
ATTATAAAATGAGTGAATCAGAATTAAAACTAAAGTCTAGAAAAGATGTAGAGACTGCTGTAGTGAAAGTAATTCAAACCTGGAATGTCTGACTGGTGATTTCTGTTTATCCTTTAACAAAAATACTTCTGGCTCAAAACATACACTTCTCTTTAAAAAATAACTGCAGTTTTTGGTTGACACAATTCTTCATTGTAAAAACTCTACAATCACCACTATGAAGACTATGTTTTCAGATACTATTTACACATCCCCGAGGAACAAACTTGTAGACATATATTTTACACCACTATATGACACATGTTTTAACCATTTTACTGCTATTTACATGTGACACTGATGATATATTTGATGTTGGCATGGTACCTATCACCTTTTGCTTAGCAAATTTATTTGACTGTTTTGGCCACTGTGATTCAAGTACTTTTTAAAAATTTTAGATTAATTATATAATATTATTTTACATAAAGTAGTTAAAGTAGTTAAGTTTACATAAAGTAGTTAAGTTTACTTTTAGCCCAAATTATTCAAAGAGAGGATTATATTATACCTTTAGAATAGCTCTAGCTTAACTCACCCATTAACAGCAGATAGAAACAGTAAATAAAAAGTAAGAAATTTCACATACTAGATCAAATGTTTGGTGAAGCTCCACTAAATCAAAGAAATGTCAACTGAACTGACTTCATAATATCATTTCAGAATTTTCTATCTTTTGCCAAATAGAAAATCCTAACAATGTGACTTCCGCTTGTTAAATGTTTAAAAATATACTTCAAGCATTAGTTATAGCCAGCTCTTCTGCTGTTTTTCTTCTTTTATTCCAGGCTAAAGCTAGGAAGAACAAAATGCAGAAATGAGAAATGCTTTCTATTTCCCTATTCAATCTGAAATGTGGTTTATTTAGATAGATTTAGAGATTATCATACCAACTGAAGTAAGCCAGACAGAGAAAGGCAAATACCATAGGGCATCGTTTTTATGTGGAATCTTTAAAATAAAAAAAGGACACAAATGAACTTATTTAGAAAAGAGAAATAGACCCAAGACATAAAAAGCAAACTCGTGGTTGCTGGCGCCTGGGAGGGATGGACTGGGAGTCTGGAGTTAGGATACACACACTGCTGTGTGTGCAGGAGATGCCAGCGTTGACGTGCCGAGAGGTGCAGAGAGCTGTGCTCAGTGTCTTGTGATAACCTATGACGGAGGAGAATGTGAGTGTGTGTGTGTGTGTGTGTGTGTGTGTGTGTGTGTGTATTGCTGAGTTACTTTGTTGTACACCTGAGGCTGGCATGACATTGTGAATCAACTGAATATCAATTAAAAAAACGTTTAAAAACTTGGTTGATTTAATAAACTTCATTCTCATTTAACTATCCCTAACAACAAAACAACACCAAAAGGAAATCACTATTGACTATAAGAAAGCACCATATAAGGAAATAGCAGGATATAACAATAAAATATAAAGTAAAACATGTAGACAGTGCTGTCATATCAGAACTGACAGTGATGAGGTCAATAAGAAATCATTTAAAAGTCAGCTGCATTGAAATTCTGGACAATAACCAGCTTTTACATAAGTTACAGGATGTAACAAATCTATTAGCAGGTGTCTAATACGTATCATTAGTCAAAATAACTAGGAAGCCAGTAAGGTGCTATTTTGTGAACCAGATGTGCATATATGTATTTCCAAATTGTAGAAATTTGGAAAATGTCTGTTAAAATAATTTTTGAATACCTGATTAATTCTGAAATTACTAAAATCAATTCAGGCTAAGTCTTTCTTCATTGAAGGCGGATAAAGTAACTTCAAAATCCACAGCCACTGGTTGCTATGCAACCTACTGTAGTATTATGTCAGAATAAGCTGGGCTTGAATTTTCCAGGCCCTCTTGCTTTGCAGACCCGATGTTTTGATACTCTAATGCGTCTCAGCTAACTTCCATTAAGTAGTGTTTCGTGGGGTAGTATTCCACGGTTAAAATGATTAAATAACTTTTATGGTTGATCAAATATAAGCCCTTATTATACAGTAGGCAAAACCATACATTTTAATTACTTTGTTATCAAAGATCTAAGTATTTACCTTTCATTTTTCAATAATAATTCTGAATTTAGTAGAGTCTTCAAAAATACCTAAAGTTATTGCTATTTTAAAATTTTTATCATAAATAGTAATAAAATTAATATAGGACAATAATAAATAACACTCACAGAATATCAGGTGTTGGTATTTTTATTTTATGCCTTTGTGGAACTAGTTTAATTTTTTCAATGTAATGGAATTAATTATGTGAGGGTTTGCATTATATTTCTCACTTTGCAACCATGCACAAAATAAAGAAAACTGATCAATATTTGATCACAGTTACAGTGCATTAATTCAAAGTTAATTTTCAGTGGAATCACTGCCATTATTCACTTTTGAGAGGTGTTAAATGAATATGAAGAAAAACACCTAATATTTGTAGAAAGAAAAATAATATATTTAAAAATAGAGGCTTAACAAAAGAACCACATTATTAAGAAAGAGAAAATCCTTTCAAAATAATATTCATAACTATATGTTTAGAAAAATAATGATTAAGCTTCATATTTTACATCTGAGTTTGTGCAAATATGAACTATTCTCTTATAA
>SJYC01139758.1:0-11209 GCA_006408675.1 Madoqua kirkii | reverse complement strand
TTTAATGGCAAGATGTTCAGATAATTACACCTTATAGAAAGACTGAAATTTGCAATTAAATCCAAATAGATTTAATATTGCTTATGTTTGACATTAGGTAAATTAAACTGCACTTCTCTTTTAAATAACTTATGGGTTCATTTTTACTTGCATAGACCTACAATCCCTTGGCTTAGATCAATGTATTAAAATACTATCTTGCCCACCTCCTCCAGGCCCTCAAAAAACTCTTGACAAGGAAAGAAGAATATGGAACCGGTTTTGATTACATGGGGAATAGAATAAAGTAAAAATACTCTTGATGGAAAAGATATTTTAAATAAAAATATTAATGTACATGTTATGGAAGCAATATTGAAACTGAAGCTCTATAATCTAGTGAAAATAAGAGTCATATGATTTTTATTCTTTTTACTATATAGGAAGGATGGTCAAGGAACTATTTAGTTTTTTCTTTATAACTCAACTCCTCAAATAGCTTTTTGTTTTAGTTTTTGTATAATCTATGAACTTTATCCATAATATAGGTAAAAGTTATCAAAAGCTAAACCAAGATTTTCCAGTTTGGAAGTATTCCATTTTATACTGATTATAGCACTGGCTTTTCTGTTGTCTAGGATATAATAATATAATTTTTAATATTATTTCTCATAACAAATGACCCATGAATTTAAGCAACTGAAAGGAGATTTATTTGATATAAGGTATCATGGAGCTTTAAAGGTGTTTATATAAAATTTGAAATCCCAAGCGGCATCCATCAAATGTATTTATGGTCAACACCTCTTCCACCTCCTCCCCCGTCACCTTCCCTAATATCTCTCTTCCTTTGAGAGCCACTGGCTTAGAATACAAGAAACACAGGAATCAAGAACAGATTACTGAATGAAAACTTGGCAAGCATACCTTGGATCATGATCAAGGGAAAGGTAGAATTCATACTCAAAGGTATTTAGAAATGGTTTCAATTCAAGCCAGGTCAATAACTGAGACTAAGTTAGGCATTGTGTAAAAGACACTAAGGAAATACAAGAGAAAATCCTGTTTTCAGACTACATCATGGTCCAGCAAAGAATGTGACTCATATTTGAAAATAAATTTAGGACCAGATTAATCTTCTCCTTCTTGTTTGAAGATAAAATATAAACTCAGAAGTATCAGAGACTAAGATGAGACATTCTTCAAGACAGTTCTTAATCTAGCCCTCAGTAGTAGATAAAATTATGTAGTCTAAAATTAGTCTGAAATTACTTTAGCCATTCACATTTAAAAATGTTAAAGCACATGAAGTCTGGGTCGCTACTCTGAAGTAATCTGAGCCACTATCAAGTAAAAAGACAATTTTTAAAATCATAAAGTCAGAATATAAATGTTAAGGAAAATATATCTAATTCTTAATATGCAAACTCTAGGGTTACTAGAAAAATTACATTATATAGCATGAAATAACAGAATTGTAATGGAGTAAATAAAAACCTAAAAAGAGCTTGAAGCAAAAGTTTAAAGGATATATCATCAAACTTTAAATATGTCTTTCTCTGGCCTAGCTAAATTACTACATTTCTTGATGCTGTTTGCTCCTCATAGCAATTGAAAGCATATGTAATTTAACAGCAGGCCTCAATCCTTTAATAAGCTGTCTTTAAAATACCTTACATGGATTACCTATCTGTAAATCTGCTTCCTATGCAGAATGTGACAGCATTATGGAAATTGTTAGTTCGGGAGAGATGGCATGTACCAAGGGAACCACATCTGCACCCTGTAAGATTATACCAAACATTGGAAGTAATCTTTCAGCATTCATAATACTGTAAAATGTATAATTAAGATTAAGAGCTCACTCTAATCTTTATTATGGTCTGTGTATTTCAAATTTGGGAGGTAGGTGAGACATAAGTGGGACTATAAAGTGTCACTGTAAGATTGCATCTTTTAAATTATATGAAGTAGGTTCTATCTTATAAACTCAGATTATCCACTACATTTGTCAGATTAGCAGATAACTGTGTGTTCACTGAAAAGGAAGTCGACAATTTCAGATCCAAAAGTTGTTTGCAGATGTAAAAACTGGATATATACATGGTTTAATTTCTTCATTCTAATTTTGAATAATCAGATTTTTGGTAACCAATTAATTAATTGTCAGATCATCATAGGTCATCTCTGTCCCAATGTATTTACCTGTTCTGTAGATATAGCACTCTCCAAACAGATTCAGGTGAGCTAGATCATTAACTAGAACAATAAGCCTACAAAACATTTAACAGTGTATGTGATTCACTAAGGTGAATTTCTGGAAACCAACCACACAAATTCAAGTAGATTCCTCATGCAGTTCACCTGAGTAAAAGGCCTTGCTGATATCTAACACCTGAATCACTTTGGAGACTTGACTAGAGATGAAAAGTTTCAGAATTTAATTAATATTCATAAAGCACGTATTGAACTGATTGATTTTTATCATGTTTCAAACTAAGGCTGGTTTAAAACTACATGCAGAAATTGCTTGAAATGATGTTACTTATTGCTTATCAATAAAATGAAATGAAGTTTAAAAGAATATAATGTTAAATTGTCTTTCCAAGAATGTCAAGTTAGAGTGGAATACAAATATATTTGTATTTTCTGATAATAAAGGAGGACTCAAAAAAAGAGGCAGCTAAGTAAATGCTATTGGGTTTTTAATGCATATGTTTGGTGAAAAAACACTAGCTAGTATACAAGTGACTCTAATCTTTAATAAATTTAGTGGCAAATGAATAGAAGTGAGTCTACAGGTGAATGTTCAGAAGAAGTTGTCTCCTGGTCAAGATTTTCATTTCCAAACTAGTATTATAGAAAATGAAAATGCTTAAAATTTATGCTGAACGTCCATGTTGGTGAGTGTTGACTTATCATGCAGGGATCAGAGGTAGGGGATTAAGGAAGGAGATTGGTCATGGTCATGTAAAGATAAAATAGATTTTCTTACAGATTTACTGACTTAGGCAACCTCTCCTCCTCACTGCTCCAGACATGACCTAAGACAGCTCCATACCTCCTGTGTCTCCACAGTGAACCCCAGGATGGTGCATGGCAAAGATCAAAGGCCAAAGACCTAGAGGATCCTAATCTACTCCTTGTGTTCAGCAAGGCTCTTATAAAGAATGGTAGATCTATGTTGGCCTTATGTTCACAGCTATTAGCATTGAACCAGGAAAGATGAAACCTAATTGATCTATTAATAACAAGAGTCATATATTAGCAGAAGTAAAGTGGGAAAATACAATCTAGGCCTTTGAATTAAAGATGAAAAATAAACTAAGATTTCTCCAGCAGGAAAGAAAATCACATTTTTAAAGATTATTTCTTCATTTCGATTCCTAATTATTTTATGTGAGGAATTCTTTTTATTTCCATAGTGGAAACATTTATATTCGGAAAAGAGAACAAGAAATGGGAAATAACCTAATTTCAGTGCAGAGATGACTTAAAGGTATAAATGTATGCTATATATTTCTAGTACAGGAACTTATTTTCTACACATCACCTTTGAGCTCTCTAAAATCAAGCCAGCAGAAATAATGTCTTAAGCACCTTTCAATTATGGCTTTGATTGATGGCTCATTCTCATCATACATGAGTCACTCAGATTTCATCAAGTGTGGTTGATATGTAAGCTTAAGACATTGAAATGTGAGGAAAGGAAATCCAACTCCCATAAACATCCAGGTGTAACTCAACTCTAAACATCAACCTCCGAACGAGGCTACTATTGCTTTCCTGATGCTTACTATTTAATTAGTGATTTCCATCAGTTAAGCAAAAAGAAGATGAGTTAAGTTTAAAAACCGATTCTGGAGACAACAAAATAAAATATTAGTCACTCTTGCCTGCCTCAGATATTCTGGTGTAATATAGACTGAGTCTATATTCCTTATTTATGGAAGGCTTCCCCAGTGGCTCAGTGATAATCTGCCTGCCAATGCAGGAGTCATAAGAGATACAGGTTTGATCCCTGGATAGGGAAGATCCCCTGGAGAAGGAAATGACAGCCCACTCCAGCATTCTCGCCTGGAGAATCCCAAGGATAGAGGAACCTAGCAGGCTACAGTCCATGGGGTCACAAAGAGCTGGACATGACTAAGCACATGTGCACACACACAGTCCTTTTCTGTGGAGAGATTCTCGTCCCTATAATTTCCCTTCCTCTTCAGATCAGCACCCACAATTACATATTTTCTTAAAAAAATATCAACCTGATCTCAAACATTAAAGGGAAATAGAAGATAGAGGGATAATAGGAATCTTCACTCTTTAAAACATTATCCTATTATCTGTTTTAATGACCTGGCCACATTAAGTTTACAAAATATGACAACACAGCTAATGATTCAGCTCTATCCACAGCTGATCCTGTGAATACAGACAGATCTGGATTCAAATTCTGATTCCATTCAGAAAGGTTCCTCATGGGTTAAGTAGTGATAAAAATGTCTCTTTTGGAGGACTGTCTTAGCAACTAAATGAGATATAATACAAATGATCCATTTGGTCTTCTTGATTCAAAGTTAATCCTCAGTAAAAGTTAGATACTTTGTCATTATTATTAATATGACAGAATACCACTTATAAATATAGATATTTGGAATTTGTTCTGAACTCAAGGATATAGGGAAATATTTTTTATAAACTATAATTTTATAAAATTATAATTTCATATTAATCTATTGGAGTTAATACCAAACACTGATTGAAAATTCATCAACTATCAAGCACTATGATAAGAACTTTACATGAAATATTTCATTTAATTTTCATACAACATTTATAAAAGAGTTGCTATTATACTTTTCATATTACAGACAGGAGATGTAAGTCTCTAAGAAATATTATTGGTAATACTAAACATGGATTGAATCTTCTTTAACTATCAAGCACTGTAATAAGAACAGAAATATTTCATTTAATTTTCACACAACACTTACAAAGGAGTCGCTATTATAATTTTCAAATTACACATGCGAGGGTTGAGTCTTTAGTAACTAAAATAAGTTGCCCAATATTCTTTTTTTTTAAACTTTTTATTTTGTATTGAGGTATAGACGATGTGATAGTTTCAGGTGAACAGCGAAGGGACTCAGCCATACATATATATACACACACACAAAGATATACATATATACACACACACATATAATGTATCCATTCTCCCCTAAACTGCCCTACCATTCAGGCTGCCACATAACACTGAGCAAAGTCTCATGTGCTATATAGCAGGTTTTTATTGGTTATCCATTTTTAAATACAGCAGTGTGTACATGTCCATCCCAAACTCCCTGGGTATCCCTGGCTCCCATCTTTCCCCAAGAAATCATAAGTTTGTTCTCTAAGTCTGTGAGTCTCTGTTTTTTAAGTAACTTAATTTGAATCATTTCTTTTTAGACTCCACATGTAAGGGATGTCATACAGTATTTCTCCTGCTCTGTCTTGACTTACTTCACTCAGTATGACAATGTCTACAGCTGTCCATGGTGCTGCAAATGGCATTATTTCATTCTTTTTGATGCCTGAGTAATATTCCATTGTATGTATCTACCATATGACCTTGCAATCCCATTCCTTGGCATAAATCTGGAGAAAAACATGATCCGAAAGGATATACGTACCCCATGTTCATGGCAACACTGTTTATAAGAGCCAGGACAGGATGTGTGTGTGTGTGCTCAGTCGTGTCCGATGTAGATGCAACCTAAACCTCCATCAACAGAGGAATGGACAAAGAAGATGCAGCTTAAGGTGCCCAACGTTTTTAACGGTGGAACAATTCAAAAACATTACGCCACATTTACTAAGTGAGACTTAAACAGTTATCATGCTTCTTAGTCTCTTCCTCGTGTATCTCTTAAGCCTCAAAAAACAGCAAAGTGTTTGATTCACTAAAAAAGAATATTGAGATTTAAAAAATCTTGTATAAGTAACTAATAGATATTTTAAAAATAAATTGTGGTTACATTTAGTAGCAACAAATAAATGCTATAGACATCTATTTAGAGAACATATTGTCAACCATTTGAATTCAGATAAAAATAGAGAACAAAATTAGATTTATGACTATTATATATAATTTATTCTTGAGATTCAATATTTTGTTATATGTAAGTGGGTTTCATCTGGGTCTCACTGCTTTAGGTTATACTTTGTTAAGTATATTTTACTAAATGTTGGAAATGTAGTCTAGTGGAGCAAGGGAAAAAAAATGGTCGAGCCCTTAGACCAACAGTATCATTAACAAATTCCTCTTCCTCTGTCCTCTCTTGGGAAAGGAGTATATCAAGGCTATATATTGTCACCTTGCTTATTTAACTTATATGTAGAGTTCATCATGCAAAATGCTGGACTGAATGAATCACAGGCTGGAATTAAGACTGCCAGGACAAATATAAACAATCTCAGATATGCAGATGATAAAACTCTAATGGCAGAAAGTGAAGAAGAGCTAAAGAGCCTCTTGCTGAGGGTGAAAGAGAAGACTGAAAAAGCTGGCTTAAAACTTAACATTCAAAAAACAAAGATCATGGCATCCCATAACTTCATGGCAAATAAAAGGGGAAAGAGTGGAAACAGTGACAGATTTTCTTTTCTTGGGCTCCAAAATCACCACAGTGACTGCAGCCACAAAGTTAAAAGATGCTTACTCCTTGGAAGAAAAGCTATGACAAACCTAGACAGTACATTAAAAAAGTGGAGACATCATTTCGGTGACAAAAGGTCTGTATGGCCAAAGCTATGGTTTTTCCAGTAGTCATGTATGGTAGGAAGAGTTGAACCATAGGGAAGGTTGAGCACTGAACAATTGATGATTTCAAATTATGTTGCTGAGAAGACTCTTGAACATCCCTTGGACAGCAAGGAAATCAAACCAGTTCATCCTAAAGGAAATTAACCCTGAATATTCACTGGAAGGACTGATGCTGCAGCTGAAACTCCAATATTTTGGCCACCTGAGGTGAAGAATTGACTCATTTGCAAAGACCCTGATGCTGGGAAAGATTGAAGGCGTGAGGAGAAGGGGATGACAGAGGATGAGATGATTGGATGGCATCACCAACTCAATGGACATGAGCTTGAGTAAACTCCGGGAGTTGGTGATGGACAGGGAAGCCTCGTGTGCTACAGTCCATGGGGTCACAGAGTCAGACACAACTGAGTGACTGAACTGAACTGATTCACTGAAAGGACTAAAGGTGAAGCTCCAATACTTTAACCATCTGATATGAAGAGCTGACTCATAAAAGACCTTGATGCTGGGAAACATTGAGGGCAGGAGAAGGAGGTAACAGAGGATGAGATGGTTGGATGCATCACTGACCCAATGGGCTCGAGCTTGAAAAAACTCAGAGAGACAGTGAAGGACAGGGAAGCCTGGCATGCTGCAGTTCATGGGGTCATAAAGAGTCTAACTGAACAATGACAAAACATAATTTAGCAAAGGACCACTTTACAGAGGTTCTAATGCTCCTGAATGGGGGCATAGAAAATAAAAACTCTGTGGCATCACTTGCATAAAAAATGTATCTTATTATGAGCATTTAGTCATAAATAACCTTTAGTACATGCTAAGCATACAAACAGTGTCAGACTTTGTTTTTTGGGGCTCCAGAATCACTGCAGATGGTGACTGCAGCCATGAAATTAAAAGACACTTACTCCTTGGAAGAAAAGTTATGACCAACCTAGACAGCATATTCAAAAGCAGAGATATTACTTTACTGACTAAGGTCCATCTGGTCAAGGCTATGGTTTTTCCTGTGGTCATATATGGATGTGAGAGTTGGACTATGAAGAAGGCTGAGCACTGAAGAATTGATGCTTTTGAACTGTAGTGTTGGAGAAGACTCTTGAGAGTCCCTTGGGCTACAAGGAGATCCAACCAGTCCATTCTGAAGGAGATCAGCCCTGAGATTTCTTTGGAAGGAATGATGCTGAAGCTGAAACTCCAGACTCACAGAGTAAAGCCACTATCCATAGGGCTTTGCTGTTTCTTCACTGACTTAATTGCTCATCCAAGATGCACTGGTTCTGTCACTCGGCGGCTGTATTAGTATTCTTTTTCCAGCACACATTTCTTCTGGCCAAATTGCATGTTTATGTCACACTTTTATGATGCAAACGTATAGTCCATAAAATAAACCTGCCTCTAATATCCCCACTTTTGCGTTTTTATTCCAACACAAGAGAAGGGCACTGCATCCACCAGCGTTCAAGTCCTTCTCAAGTCATCCTAGGGCCATTTGCCTAACTGGCACCTCTGTCTCTGGTCTTTCTATTTTCCAGCCAGTCTTGCACATGGCTAGCATTGCTTTTTCTCAAAAACTGTTTTGAAAATATCACCGCTGCTGCTGCTGCTACTAAGTTGCTTCAGTCATGTCTGACTCTGTGCGACCCCACAGATGGCAGCCCACCAGGCTCCCCCATCCTTGGGATTCTCCAGGCAAGAACACTGGAGTGGGTTGCCATTTCCCTCTCCAATGCATGAAAGTGAAAAGTGAAAGGGAAGTCGGTCAGTCGTGTCCGACCAGTAGTGACCCCATGGACTGCAGCCTACCAGGCTCCTCTGTCCATGGGATTTTCCAGGCAAGAAAATCCTTGAGTGAGGTGCCACTGCCTTCTCTGTGAAAATATCACTACTTTGTGCAAATCACCTTTAGCTGTGTAATCTTTGTTGTTAAACTAAAAAAAAATCTTTAGCCTTGTATTCACACTTCCTAAAACTCTTCTCATTGTTCTTTTTCACTCTCCTGTTTAGAAATCTCCTCCTCCATACTGGACAATTTACTGTTTCAGGTGGTGCTAGTGGTAAAGAACAGCCTGTAAATGCAGGAGATATAAGAGATGAGGGTTCAGCCCTTGGGTAGGGAAGAGGCCCTGGAGAAGGGCATGGCAACCCACTCCAGTATTCTTGCCTGGAGAATCCCATGGATGGAGGAGCCTAGTGAGCTGCAGTCCAGTGGGTTGCAGAGTCAGACACAACTGATGCAACTTAGCATGAACACAGGAGGCTTCCAGCAGATCCCAGAATGAGCATCCTCCCTGTCTGGACCTCAGTAAACTGTATTCATATTTCACAGAAAGATGCCAGTTCCAAAATTTTGGCTTTCTATTGGCAGAAGTTATCTTTTATTCATCCATATTTCAATGGAAGGTGTTCTGCTTAACTGAATACACACTTGTGCACATTACATCTGCAGGAATCTGATCATATAATTCACTTGTAAAATAATAATAAAATATTGAGGGCCTGTTATGTGTCTGAATCTTCCATTACAATGGTCTTTAGACAATTTTTTACCCCATGAGGATTTCAGCATGCACCTTAACATATATTTGTAATTAGAAATACTTTAAAAAATATAGATATAAAAGTGAATAGAAATAGAAGTTCTAGAAATCTATTTCACTCCATGGATCTGATTTTTGAGACCACACTAGCAGTATAAAAATTCATTAAACTGTTTATACACCAGGTGCAGAGAAACTGTGAAAAATTAAATGAAATACAATTTAATAAATGCATAATAGATTCATGATTTTATTTCTTTGGAATCCACTACAGACCCTAAAACAGCATGACTTGTACATAACCAACGTGTAATAAAATGTTTTTAAATGAATGGAGATTAAGCTGTTGTCTTGATGTTTTGCCTAAAAGCAGTTTATAGTTTCTTGCTTGGGCAGAATTACAATTCATATTTTTGTACGTTTTCTAAATAAACAACATGTTTAGATATGTTCCTCTGAAATTCACAAAAGTTGTATGTGATACACTAGGTGGGAGAGCATTGTTTTTCAATCAATCACTCTGTGTTCATCATGTGCCAGGAACTAGTCTTGCAGTACTACTGAAACAGCGCTGAACGAGTAACTCAAATGCCTAGTCTCGTGGGATTTACATCTTTGTAGGAGAAGCAGACAATAAACAAATAGAAAACAAACACTGTATTTTCAGAATGTAGTGTTAGCAAGGAAACACAACATTGTGATACAAAAGAAAATGATAGGCAATGCTGGGGAAGGAAAGGATGGTCCAAAAGAGTGAGTGTTCAAAGGGGAGGGCACATTTGAGCCCACCCTGAATGATGAGATGGAACTCTATGAACAGCAGGGGAAGGACATACCTAGGCGAGTACAAAGAGATTAAGGAGTCAGCTTCAAACATCTGAGGAAGCTAGTCTAGTGGTGGCATTGTGAACAAAGTGAGACTCTAGAGTTGGACTGGAGTCAACTAACGGCTCCTCTGCTGGTAGCTCTGTGACTTTGGAAAAGTGACTTGCAGGCAAAAGATGATTAAAACCTCCCTCCTTTGCATGTGAAATAAACTTGAGTTTAACTCTCTACAGAGGATCTCTGGTAAACTGATGAAAGTTGAAATATAAACTATATTACCAGTTAATATTGCCAATTATAAAAATGACTCCTGATTGGTACACTGCCACTAAGCTGGAAGGACTATAATTAATTCCTGATGCCTATAGCTTCTCAGAGTTTGGGGGCTCTGTAACTGACATGGTTCTGGAAACTCCAAGCATGAATTACTATACGAGAGATACTGGCTTCTGTGGGTCCTGAGGCTTTGGGCTCAGGGCTGTTCTCACACCTGACCAAGGTGCGTCTCATCTCCTTGCACCTGAGTTGCCACGTGGAGAGATGACAGGTTGGACTGGTGAATGAACTGCAAGGACTCCCACTGAGCAGAAACTCACAGTTCTTGTCCTATATCCTTCTCAGTAGGTTGGTACCAGGTATGGCCTAGGTGGCTACTTGAAGCTACCTGAAGACCCTGAAGGTCTGGTCACTGGTGACCATGCTTAAGCTCTGTTTCCTTCACTGTTCAGTGGGATAATGACAGCACTGATTCGTTTTGAGGATTAAATAAGATATATCAATTTGGCAGTGCTCTAGGGTGGCATAGCATCAATCACAAATTGCAAACTGTGAGTTATTTTTTATTATTAGCCTTAGTATGCTTTATAGATTAAGAAGCTTAATCCTACAGAGAGAACCATCTTACAGGGTGAGCTAGGTAGGCCCTGCCGAAGTGAAGGTTATGAAGATGACATGTGGGCTTTTCTGGTGGCTCAGAGGGTAAACAATCTGCCTGCAATGTAGGAGACCCAGGTTTGATCCCTGGGTTGGGAAGATCCCCTGGAGAAGGGAATTGGCTACC